>BQNB010129248.1:0-15103 GCA_026074375.1 Tanacetum coccineum
TGAGTGTAAGCCCGATCAAATATGAGCCTATAGCCCAATATCGTATAAGAATTCCTAGCCCATCCAAACAACAATCTGGCCCATGATTAAAATTGTTAACCGATCCACATGGTGAGTTAGGGATATAAAATTTAAGCAAATCCTTAATTCTCCTAACCTTAATCATAACCACAAACGCAGCCCCTTTTTATTTTCTCTCAAAAAGCACGCTCCACCAACAATAGATAGATCCACCGATTTACTTTCTCAAATATATAAATCTCATACCATTTCATTTCTTTGTAATCTAAAACACAAATAACAAATAAATTTCTGTTATTTCGTGTATCCATAAACCAAACCAAGAAACCTTTATCTATTATCACTAATAAAACAATTATACTCCATGACCATTGAAGTTCTCTTCAGCAAATGAAAATCGTGTTCCATCAAGGAAGATCGAAAGCTTCAAGGTCCTTTGGAGGATCTCAGGTAGGGTCGACGTAAGTCATTAAACGAAACAAAGAAAGATGATATCATAATTGTTATACATTTTTTTATATTCGAATAATGAAAAATAAAAGGTTATCCTTTATTTAGATCTATGATGAGCATCCTTGTTGTGTTGGATCTTGCAAGGTCATGGCAGTTTTGTCCAACACAATCGAAAAAGGGTAGCTGAGATCTATTTATTCATTTTGTGTCGAGTCTTGATGAGGTTGGAATAGGATGGAGTTGTGGGATTACGTTTGTGACGATGGGATTAGGATAGATATGGATTTGTTTATGATTGAATTTGTAATGATGGGTTAGGATAGATCTTGTTGTTGGCTGTTATTGATGTTGTGGCAGTTTAATCGAGTCTGTCTATTTTTTCCTTCTTCATTTCTATTGACCCTGACTCGGCGACTGACTCAGTTGAGTTGACCCGGGTCAACTCGGTAATGATCGAGTTAACTCGGTTTGGGTTGTGAGAAGCAAACCGCTGCCTTCTAAGATTAAACCGCTACCACCAAACCGCCATGGCCAAACCGTTGGCTGGTATCAAACCGCTATGGTGGTGGTTTAACCAAAACACTACCACAGAAGTCAAACCACCGTTGACTTTACGACCGGGCAGAGGTTCGTTTAGATAGACCATGAAAAGTATAAACCGCTGCACCTATTCACCAAACCACTACCACCAAACCGCTATGGCCAAACCGCTAGTACAGTGGTGTTGGTTTAAATCAAACCGCTACTTGTACTTTTTGTTTTTTATTTTCTTGCTATATATTCGACTAACAAACAAAATGAAGTACTATGTTGTCCTTACTTCAGCAAACCGCTGCTATGAACAAAAAAACATGAAAATAAGCTAGAAAGTAAGTTTATAAGCACATAAAATGGTCACGAATAAGCAGTAGAATAAGCCTTAACACCCCCCAAAAAAACCAGAATTTGATAATCTCCCAAATAAGCCTCTAATAAGCTTGCAAATAAGCTAGAAAATGAAAAAAGGACCAGATCAGATGATATGTTTTTGGAAAACAAAGACACCCTAAAAAACGTATCATTAATCTTACTTAAGCTGATTTAGGACAGATTCACAAAACAATACTAAAAAATTAGTTCGTGACTTTTTCTTCAAAAAAATAGCCCACGAATAAGCTTAAATAAGCGGTTAATAAGTTGTTAAACACAAGCAACACAACACAATAGCAAAACACCCTTGGTTAGCTCTTGATACCACTTGTAAGACTAGTGATTCACCTATTCGGGGGGTATTGGTTGATCAAAGTAAACTAGATGAAACATAGTTGTAGTGAGAGAAAGTAAAGAGGGTGAAAGAGAAACTTGTAATATATTAGATTAGACGAGAAAATAGAAATAAACTTCTACCCACCCCTCATGGAGAGTCATGAGGGGTATTTATAGCCTAACACAAAACTATCTATACCTCGTTTACAATATTAGTCCCTACGTATAGTAGTTGGTCTATAGCTAGTCCAATTCACGTGTAAGACGCCAACTTCACTAAAAAGTGAGGCTAACAAAACCATCATTACAAACAATTACACACCATTTAACTAAATGCATAAACAATCAAATCATGTTCCCCAATATCCTTTCATATACTAACAATACAAATAAGCACAATATTAACCCTTCAAGTACATGAAAAAAACTAATGAGCCCCCTAATTATGAAAAAAGATACAAAAAAACATCCAGGTACCCTGTAACGACAACATAAGCCCTCGTCGCAACGCGCGAGTCACCTACCGACTCGTTTGAAACAAATATAGCTCACCTCAAATGAAGTAAAACATCTTAGTGGTGGCTTGAATATTTTATGGAAAACTAGAAGGGAGGTTGAATAGTTTACCACTTTTTAATTAATGTTATGTTTGCTTATAAAAACTTAGATTCGACTTTATGTGAATTCACAATGTGCACAATATGAACAATTTAACTAAATAAATAAGTAATGACAAGATATGAAATAAGTATGCAAGATAAGAGATAAGAGATAGAAAGATCAAACCACAACACAAGGATTTATAGTGGTCCGGTAACGAAGTACCTCTTCGCCCTACTCCACTCCTCGAGCACCAAACTCAAGAGTTTTCTTCACTATGTCAACAAGTTCCTTTTAGGTGGAGAAAATCGTACACAACTAAGCTTACACCGATTTCCGACACTAAGCCAAATGTCGAGTTCTAATCCTAGCTAGAACCAATCTAACACAACTAACCGTACTTACTTCACAACAATTCACAACTTCGCTTCACCACACAACTTTTTATTCACTTCACAACTTCTCTTCGCTTTCAATTCTTCATACCCTTCATAACACTTTTTATCTTCACTCTCAACTAGTCAATACGCTTTATCGCTCCAATTCTAACACTACGTACTAAATCACCCGATCTAACACTATACTTACATTGAATCACCACAGACTACTTATTATACACTATAACTTACGATACACCTTCACATATACACAAATGATTTACAATATTTAATTCAATTACAGCAAGGTTTAAAGGACAACACACTATCTTTATTACTTCTTTACTTGTTTGGTAGGAAGTTTTCTTCTCTTTCACTTGAAGATCTAAGGCTTGTGTCTCCTTGAGAAACAAAGCTTTATGATTAAAAGATCAAAGGATTGTGAGAAATGTGTGGATGGTTTTAGACAGAAATGAATGAGTGCAATAAGCCTGTGAAAAATCAGTGGGGAACAGTCCAGATTTATAGGCCAAGTTGTGGGAGCGTTTTTGTTTGGACGCGCCCCCTTAGATCTATGGCGGCCCCCCTTATCACTAAAAAAAAAGGGGGGTCCTTTTGAATTTAAAAGGGCGCCAAGGCTCAGAGTTTCATTTTTTGTCTTTTTCAGGGGAGGTGTTTTCTGGAACATTTCTAGCCGTTTTTGGGTAGAAAATTTAAATTCAAAATATTTATTTTGAATAAAATTTTTTTGAAATACATAATGTTTTGTAAAGTTATAAAAAATGTTTGTAACATTTGTATAATAAAAATGTGAGGTTGGAATAACAATTTCTTTGATCATAAAATGCCTTAAGCATTTAATTTATTAATACTTTTAGCTGATTAAATTGTCAAAATGTAAATTTCTTTAATTTATTGTTTACTTTTATTTTTCATTGACGTTTGTACATTTGTGATTATCAAAAACATATAGAGGTCAAAAAATATTAATAAACATGTTTTAGGCATTTATTTCTATCAACATACCCTTTTATAATGTAAAAATAAAATTAATTTATAGTCTGCTAGATACAGCAGCCGCGGTTCCATGCATTCTAACTATTTTTTTGGGGTACACTTATACAGCTTTCATTGCTAGACATTAATTCGGTTTCTTCAAATGAAGATGTTAACATTTTAGAGTCTGAAAGTTATTTGTATTCTTACTGATCTTTTCCAATTTGTTGTATTGAAGGTAACAAGAAAAGCCTTGCAGCCTTTCATGAACCATGTATTGTCCAACATTGCCCTATGCTAATGTACACATGTAATTATGAAAACCTATGCTAATCTAAAAGCTTAAAGTGAAAATTAAGTGATTATCTAAATTAAGCTACTGGAGTACTATTGATATGCTTAATTCTAAACTTCAACTCCTAATTATAAAAGCTAAAAGCCAGCTAGAAAATGAATGAGCAACAACAGTATTAACTGTTGTTGCTGATGTACTTGACCAAAAACTCAATTGCAGGCTAAATTCTTAGATTAGATCTCTTAGACTTAACTCACTACTTGTACCTAAACCTACATAAACCAAGCTTTAACACTATTATGCTTAGAAATCACTTAACTTCAAATTCTTCTTACAACTATAACTGTGCTGGTGAAGACACAAGCTTATTAATCTCAAAACTTTGAAATACTACAAATTGAATCTCAAAACCTTTTTAAAACTTGAACTTGTTAAAAACCTCAACTATTTAAAGTAAATTGACAGAAACATTTTGACTTTAAAGGTCAAACAAGCCTAAACCCAAACACTAGTTAATATACACTGTCCAAACTATTTTTAATCTAAAATCTATTTTTAAACTAAAACTGCTAAAACTTTAAAATACTTGAATATCTAAACTATCTAAACAACTTTGAACATGATTAAGCACTTCAAAAAGAACAAAGAAATAAGCTACTTGATTAAGTCAAATGAATGTTAAAATGAACTATAGAGAAAGAAACCTGTGAATTGAAGTCTCTTCACACTAAGCTATCCAAGAGTAGAAGCTTAGTGTTCCTAATGGCTTCCAAAGCCTCTAAACCAAAAGCTTAAGCTCTATAAGCTTCTTTGAGCTTTTTGTTCCTAATTGCTTCCAAATTTGAATCAACTTGAACTAAAATGGACAACTTTGAACTAAAGTAAACAAATACAGTTTATAGAAAGCTTTTAACAAGAATTGAACAACTTTTGAACAAAATAAGCTATATTGAGCTTATTACAAATGTAACAGTAACAATGGAGGAATGAAGGAATTGAATGTACAGTTAAAGTGACTGAATTGAAAGTAACTGAATTACAATGTAAGGGAAAAGTAAATGAAAGTAAATGGTTCAAATGATCTCTAAAAACAGGAGAAAATGAAACAACCAAAAATTAGCTATGTTATCCTATTTATAAGCTGAGAATGAGCTGAGGAAGAGGCTTTGACTTCTGAGTTGACCAATCTTGTTCGTTAGATCTTGCTAACCGTTATTGGACTTATCACAGCCGTTGGATGCATTTGCGACGTAGCCTGGCCAATACGATGATCTTCAACAGTAAAGTTACGTAGCTCTTCTCAAGCATAGATAATGTTCATAAAATAATCACATGATGAGGTTATCTTAAAGGTGGTAGCAAAAATAATGGAGACAAGATATTAGTGATGCGGTCGTCGTAGGACTTCTACATAAAGTTTTACAACTCCCTAGGCATAGCACCTAATCGTTGTAATAGTAGTATAGGGAAGACTCGGGGGGTTGTTATCGTTCACTCGAGGAATACCTAGGAAGGCTTGATCACGGTCTAAGAGAATCTAAGGGTTGAGAGAAGATTTTTTTTGTATTTTTATGTTTTATGGAAAGCAAGTAAATCATATAATTGAGAGGGGGTTTGGTTTTAGCTAATAAACTAAACTAATGGTGATAACAATATAATAAAAGATTGTGTTTATTTAATCATGTATTACTCCTTAGATTGCTTCTCCTAGTGTTGTTGCTTTGTCACACTTGTGATGATCTATGTAATTATTTCCTAAGTCATGAACGAATTACACGAACCCGCTGTTTATTTAATATTCCGTTAAGGCAATGCACAAGTAAAGTAGTATGAAGACTATTACAAGGCCCCTAAGATTATATTAAATGCATGTGAAATATATTAAAAGTGGATCAACCATATAAGGGGCAAGGTGGTATGAAGACTGTTACTCAGTGGTATCCTTTATACACAATCATGTTTTCCTAGACATATCAACAGCGATACAGACAAAAGCTGGTTTTCTAAGACCTAACATGCATATCCATCACAAGAAGCAACATCACTAAGATCTACATTCTAGGTTTCATACAATCATAAATAAACACAATAGAAGGTTTAGCCAAACATATTAAAGATAAAGCAAGAGCATAGATAGATCAAACAACACATAGACATATTGAATGATTAAATAAACCTTACTTGAATAAAATATGTGTTGGAGGAAGTACAATAGAGTTTTTAGGTCATAAATTCGTCCCTAACAGCTGCTAAACGAACCAGGGGTTGTACCCTCTTTTTATTCTAAAGTTACACACTCAAAACTCTAAATTCGGGTTTGTATATATATGAAAAACGCTGTGAAGGCGTCGCGTTTTAATCGTGACGCCATCATGAAAGAGAATATTCTAGATAATGGGCTGGGTCGTATGCTCTGACGCCGTCGTGGAATCTTGTGACACCGTCTTGATCTTCGTGGTGACGGCATCACATTGTATTTGTGACGCCGTCTTCAGCCACTGTAGAGAAATTCTTGATCAATGTTGGTGTAGGTCCGTAGTCTTATCTGTTTCTTCTCCAAATGAGCCCAAGTTACGTGTAATTCTTCCAAATGCCCTCTAAATGAGAAATACCTGAAAATGAACGATTAAGTGCCTATTTTGGGCATAAATGCACGATTTAGGGGGTTAAACGACCCCGAAAAGTGTATAAAATGACACCTCATCAAATACCCCTACACCTGGGATTTGCTTGTCCTCAAGCAAATGGGCTTTTCTACCTAGACAATAACAATATGAGGGGTCATTTTACCTACTCTTTAAAAATATTTTACAACACAACCTTCTAGACCTTGTAATTAATAGCATGGAAAGTATACACTAGCACCTCACATAAGTGTTTAGGGATTCTCTCTTTCACTCGATTGTATAATAAATTATAACATATAGGGGAAACGGAAAATCAACACTCATTACCTATCATAGCATATAAATTACCATAGGCTTGGTAAAGGATCAAACCTCCACCGCTAGGTGCAAGTATTATTCATTACTATCTAAGAGCTATTTTATAAAGGGTTGTGGGGTGTAGGTGTAAGATAACATATAATGGAAATGAAAACGGATAGGATACATTTGGGTGGCTTTGGGTGAATTTGGAGTGGAAGGGTTAGCTAATTATTACACGAATACACTTTGGGTTGGTTGCTAAGCCAAGACTCGGACGAAGATCTACAAACTCTACACAATTCTACATCAATCTCTTTCTTTTTCTTTTCTCATTTTTTTAATAACATAATACATCACCTGGGGTTTATAATACGTACCCTTACACTTGAGCTTTTACATGCTCGATATTTACAATCTAACTAATGAACCGATTTGTGGTGGATCAAAAATAACATGGAGATCATTTGACAAACATATAGGGGTATTGACTTAACTTTTCTTCCCCATTCTTCCGCGAAATAAATACTACCATGAATCCCAATTGTCCTAAAACTGTATTTACAAGGATAAGGGCTTAGCAACCATGTACTCAATAATTAACTTGGGTTAAACACAATAATGTACTAAAGGTGAGTACATACAATGTAGGCTAAGGCGATTTAGGTGTAACGATTGGTTTAAGGGTGACAATGCTTTTCATTAATAATCTGGAATCCACCAGATAATTACAAGAACCGTAAAAAAGGATAGGCTCAGAGGGGTATACTAGGGGTATCCTATACTAAAAATGAGTGCATGGCAAGGGTGTGGGAAATAGTAACATAACCGTAGTGACCATAAAAACAATAACAAGGTTCAAAAACATGGATATCCTAATGCCTCATATCAAGCAAATCCAAATACTTACAAGTCTTGGAATGCATCCAATAGACAAGATTATATAATTTAATACACGTACCAGTTAACACACATATTAATTTTACTAACACCAGATATTTCCATGAAAAAGGTGACAAGGCAATGCATACATGGCCATAATGACGGAATAGCATACCATGCCTCCAGATCAACCTAAACTCGAACGGGTAAAGGGAAAAAATCAACTTTGGGTTAACAATGATGGTTACCGAAACTCCTAAATACATAAGGCGAACACTCACATTTTTGGGGTGGAATTTGAGGGTATTAATTGTGCTAGACATATAAAATTCCTATCCATGAGACGCTATTAAAACTCGGATTTTTTGTCGTATGTGTTTATTAAAATTTTAAATTGGGTCAAAATACCTCTATGCTAAGTTATCGATATATATTACCCATCATTTAAGGACAAAGCAAATGGCAAATGAAAGAATAGTTTCTTAAGTGCTTATTTGCCCCCCGATCCTTAAGTTGAAACATTGTCCACACAAGTGGTTATATAGAAGTACCCTTAAAAACTCAAAAAGGGGAAAAGAAAACAAGGAAAAGAAATTTTTTTCTAAGTACTTTATCCCCAGGTTTAGCTCAATAAAGGAAAGAAACATGTATAACAGGTTAAATATCGTCCTCCGAGAATCATCCCAATGAAACTTCCAAAGAACTTTTCAAGCTTCTTTCTTCCATCAAATAAACCTTAATCAAGACAAATACAACATTACCAAATCATTAAAATGTTGCGATAGACAAATATACAATATGAATTTAAGGTTCGACTTGATAAAGCAGTAAAGATAGGATGAGAGAATTGTTAAACTCATTAGGTTTTGCAGGTTTATAACAGAAGAATACATAAATCAAATGTTATGCAAGTTTTATTTTCAAAAATAATTAAAAACTTTAAGTTTTCTGGACCTGGGCGTTTAACGCCGTCAGGGTTTTTGGGACCCCATCATAGGTGTTGTGGTGACGGTGTTACGTGTTAATCGTGATGCCGTCTCCATAGTCTGTGAAAACAAAAAAAATTTTGATGAAAAATTTCCTGCACTTGATTTTATAAGTTAATTCCTATACAAATGGCTGCATAAAACCTGAGATTTAACAATTCAATCATATGACTCGAAACTGACGCGAATTAATCTAAACAATTTATTTAACATGTTGGAATTTGGTTCTAAAAACCGGATCAATTCCCCTACACTTATTATTTGCAAAATACCTTTGATAAAAATTAAGACGAGGTTAAAGACAAACAAAGCATGATTACAAGATAGTTCAAACATAATAAAACAAACGGTAAAGAATTAAAACACACAAGACACTCCTAATTTGCAAGAAAAGTAAATTAGGTTGCCTCTCAAGAAGCGCTTTTCTTTATTAATGAGTCTTGTAGCTAGACTCGAAGTCATACGTTAAGTGTCGTAGAAGTGGTCCAAGTCGATGATCTCTCTTGCACTTTCTCTTTCGAAGAGCTTCCTAGTGGTGGGGATTGACTGTAAGGTTTTGGTAAACTCCTCTCCAGCTGGGCCGATGAGTCTAATCTTGGCGTGCCATGCTCCATCTCTGTTTTTGGGTGTTTATGCCTAGATTAATTGGTTTTTATTTAGGTCCACAGATACTAACTATGTTTTTACACTTAAGGTTAATAAAAAGGGGGGGTTATTAAAAGTGTCTCCTAGAATCTAGCCATTCCCTAAACACTAAGGGTATCCAAAAAAGGATTAAGCTCGCACATTTTCCCATTCTCTGAGCAAATGGCAAGTCAAGAAGTCTTTCCTAGCATAATAAGGGGTTTGTGCGCCTACTTCGTCCGAGCTAGGTCATGGTTTGTAGGATTCCCTTTTTCCAAGTGTAGTCTAATAAGGTGCTTCCTCCTCACCTAAGTCTACTCCTTTTTGCACCGAATACTGACCTAGTGCTTCCTTCTCGTATCGCTATTTTAGCCATCCTACAATCTATAACTGTGTTGGCGGTAGCTAGGAATCTTCTTCCTATAAGCAAAGGGGTCTCGGGGTCCTTGTTTATATCAATTACGTAGAAGTCATTTAAAAGTTTTAGTTTTCCTATGTGGACTTCTACGTCTTTCACAATCCCAACAAAGTAGGATTTGGTTCCATCAGCCAATCCAAAGATATGGTCAGTCTCTTCTACTAGTCCAATGTTAAGCTTTTTGAAGAGGTAAAGTAGGATAATGTTTACGCATGATCCTAGATCGACCAAGGTGTCTAAAGGTTTTGAGTCCCCTAATCTACAAGGTAGAGTGAATAGTCTGGGGTCTACCATTTTCGCAGGTATTTCTCCTTGGATAAATGATGATATGTTTTTGCCTAGTTCTAAGCTCTCTACATATTTATCTAATATGGCGTTATAGATTAGAGTGTGAGCTAGGACTTCAAGAACAGGTAGGTTAAGATGCAAATCTTGGAATTCATCTTCAAGAGTTGGTTCAGGCTCTTCTGGTTGTGGTGGTTCAGTTTTAATCTCGGGTTGCTGCATGCTGGTTTGAGAAATGGTTGCCTCCTTAAAATGTGCCTTGATAGCATTTATTGAGTTGGAAGGGTGAGATGATCATTGGGGATCAATAGTTAGGTAAGAACGAGCAGATAAAACCGGGGTAGTACCCTGTTTTGGGTTCTTAACCGTATCGCTAGGGAGCGT
Source organism: Tanacetum coccineum (assembly GCA_026074375.1). NCBI lineage: Eukaryota > Viridiplantae > Streptophyta > Magnoliopsida > Asterales > Asteraceae > Tanacetum > Tanacetum coccineum. Next base: position 10,491 of record BQNB010129248.1, read on the forward strand.
GCCCGCTATTCGATCGGTGATGGCCTTCAACACTGTGTCGATTTTGTTGGTCATCTCGCTTTGCTGTTGTTTGAAATCAGCTTCAAACTTAGATAGTCTAGCGTCTTGAGATGCCATGAATTCGGAAACCAATCCTTTTAGATTCGATTGGTTGTTAAAATTTTGAGGACGGTTGTTGAAGGAACGGTTCAGGATTGAACAGTTAGGTTGGAACCGGTTAGGTGGGTTTGAAAAATTATTTAGGGAATTTTAGGGTTGTCTCCACCTAAGATTTGGGTGACTTTTCTATGACGGATTGTAGGTGTCACCAAGATTGTTTTGCTTAGGCTTGAAAGTATACCACTTACCTCCTGCTTCATCGGTATGCGAGGATGCGTATTCAATAACGGCTTGCTCGGGATCTTCCATGCAATACTGAGTGTCGTGAGGACCACTGCAGATCTCATATGAGGTAGTGATTTTGTTTACATGGGTAGGTTGTGTAGGAGCAAGATGAGCTTCCATCAAGCGTTGGACTTGAGTTTTGAGCTCGATTAGACGGTGGTCGGATGTACTCGGGACATCTTGAGGCAAAGCGGTCGTTCCAACTTTCGTTGTCATAGAGGGTGAGGTCCTTTAATAATGCCAAGGATTCTTCAGCGTTGAGGTCACGAAGCTTACCACCGGCCGATTGGTCAATGGTTTGTCTTGTGACGGGATTGACATGGTCATAAAAAATTTGGACTTAGAGCCAAAGGTCTATGCCATGATGAGGGACTTTTTGGAGTAAGTCCTTGAAACGAGTCCATGCTTCAGATAAAGATTCTCCATGATGTTGTTGGAACATCAGGATATCGTTGCGGAGTTTTGCAGTCCTTCCCGGTAGAAAGAATTGAGCAAGGAATCGGGTAGTAAGATCCTCATGTGGTGATGGATCCTACTAGAAGGCGTTTAAGCCAATTGCTGGCTTGATCGTGAAGGGAAAATTGAAATAAACATAGGCACGTTCTTATTTTCACCATCAAGGCCAAGTGAGTCCCACAAGTTATGTGAAATCCTGAGGTGTTGGTATTATGATCCTCAGACCGAAGTCCGTGGAATAAGCATCCATTTTGCACCAACCGGATGGTGTCGGATCAAAGAGGTACCACGTTGTTCCCTACGGGGAGCTCAATGGTAATACCTGTATCCCTCTGTGGCAAGGTTTGAGTAAGTCACCTAGAGTACGATAAGATCTCATCTCCCAAGGTGGTTGACGAGAATGGGTTATGAAACAGATAACATAAAGAGAAGATAGACTACAAGAAAGCTAATATGCGGTAATTAAATCTTACATGAAAGGATTCAAGAAAGTAGAACCAAAGGTTAAATTTATATCAAAACCTAACTATTCCCCAGCAACGGCGCCCAAAAACATGATGCGGTCGTCGTTAGACTTCTACACGAAGTTTTACAACTCCCTAGGCAGAGCACCTAATCGTTGTAGTAGTAGTATAGGCAAGACTCGGGGGTTGTTATCGTTCACTCGAGGAATAGGTTGGGAAGGCTTGATCACGGTCTAACAGAATTTCTAAGGAATAATGAAGATTATTTTTGTAATTTTTATATTTTAGTGAAAAACAGGTAAAAACAACTATTTGGAGAGGTTGGTTTGGTTTTTAGCTATTTAAACTAGAAATAATAATATAAACTAATGTGAAAAACAATATAATAAAAAAATTGTGTTTTAAATAATCATGTATTTACTACCCAGATTGCTTCTCCTAGTGTTGTTTGCTTTGTCACACTTGTGTATGATCTGTGTAATTATTTCCTAAGTCATGAACAACTTACACAAACCTCATGTCTACTTAGTATTAAGTTAGAGCAACGCACAAGTAAGGTAGTATAAAGACTATTAAAAGGCCCCTAAGGGTACACTAAGTGCATGTGAAATATATTAAAATTGGATCAATCATATTAGGGGGCAAGGTATAGAAGAAGCTGTTTTACCCCCCTCCGATGGTATCCTTTCTTTCTTCACAATCAATGTTATTCCCTAGACATATCAACAGCGATACAGACAAAAGCTAGTTTTTTAAGGCCTAACATGCACATCCATCACAAGAAACAACACCACTAAGAATTACATTCTAGGTTCCATACAATCATAAATAAACACAATAAGGTATAGCCCAAGCATGTTATAATAAAACAAAGAACATACATAAATCAAACAACAAAATAGACATATTGAATGATAAATTAAACGTTACTTGATTAAATAGATGAGTTGGAAGGAAGTACAGATAGGGTTATTAGGCCCTAAATTCATCCCTAAAAGCTCCTAAAAGAACAGGTTCGTGACCCTAATTTTTACTCAAAAGTTACACACTTAAAACCTAAAATCGGGTTGTATTTATAAGGAAAAACGTTGTGATGGCGTCGCGTTTTAATCGTGACGCCGTCATGAAAGAGAATATTCTAGATAATAGGATGGGTGGTATGCTCTGACGCCGTCTTTGAATCATGTGACACCGTCTTGATCTTCATGGTTACGGCGTCATGTTGTATCTGTGACGCCGTCTCTAGCCACTATACAGAAATTCTAAATCAATGTTGGTGTAGGTCCGTAGTCTTATCTGTTTTTTTCTCCAAATGAGCCCAAGTCACGTATAATTCTTCCAAATGCCCTCCAAATGAGAAATACCTGAAAGGAACGATTAAGTACTTATTTTGGGTATAAATGCACAATTTAGGGGGTTAAACAACCCTGAAAAAGTGTATAAAATGACACCTCATCATTAGCCATCAAAATGCACTTTGCATTGACTTCCTCAATCTCATCAAGATCCGCTGTAGCAGCCATTAATTCAAACTCTTCAGCTTGGAGTTGGATTCCTGCTTCTTCCTTTTGAGCAATCAGCAACTAAGTCTGAAGATAAGTAGCATCCCTTCTCCTTGGTCTGCATGTGTAGTTCCTAACAAGATGACCCAATCCTATGCAGTTGTAACACCTTATATGATTACCACTATTCCTATTTGCATTACCCTTAGCCTGTGCTGCTACAACATTACCATTCATATTCGGATTCTAATCCCCAGAACAACAATAAGCCCATTCTGATTTCCAACATTCTGAACGCTTGGATTCTGAACTGCATTCTGAACAACCTGATTCCTGACATTCTGTACTGCATTATACCCATTCTGATTCCTAACATTCTGCCCAGCATATTGTCTAAACTGATTCCCACCATTGCCTCCAACCATCTGCATTTGTCTGTCTTGACCCATATTCATACCCGGTTGAGCAATTTGTCTATTACGAGGGTTAGATGAAATTCTCTGGTTTTTGTTGGCTGGGGTTGAGTAGTTTAGTTTGAATGCCTTAGCTATTAGAACAAGTGCCATGTTCATTGCGGTTGTGGGATCTGTAATGTTTTTGGGATTTGGCATTGGTTATTGCTTGTAGTTCTGGTTGAATGATGGTTGTGGGTTTAGTTGTTGTTTGGTTGTGGTTGTTGCATGTAGGTTCTTGATGATGGTTAATCTGGGTGAAACACTGGATAATTGAAAGGATTGTTGGAATTTGCCATGAGTGCCAAGGGATCATGTATTTTTGCAAGTCATTCAGCTCTTAAATCATCTACCTCCTTTTGATTGTATTTTAAGAAATCATACAACTGAGTGTAATCTGTTGTATGTAAGTCCTTTGTTTGATGAACAATGGTAACATGTCGACTCCATTCAGGTTGTTAGTTGTTTAGGAACTTGAGATTGCTGGCAATATGTTTTGGAAAATGTTTGTTTCTCTTGAAATCATTCATTAACTTTGTGAAACGATGATAGTAAGACTCAATCGATTCCCCATCAGTAAAAGTAAAACTTTCCCATTCATTAAATAACTTAGCCTTTTTCTCTTGAATTCCAATATCAGAATCTTTCATAATTTGTTAAACATGTAACTAGATTTCCTGAGCAGTTTCACAACTATCAACAGCAGCATAGATGTCTTTAGGAAGACCGAGAAGAATAGTCTAAATGGCTTGATCATCGGTTTCAACCTGTTTAAGTTCCTTTTCAATGAGTTCATCATCTGTTTGCTCATGAAAGGTTTCATTTACAGGAACTTCATGATTTTGATCACCTGGTTCAGGAATCATTCGTTTGACATATGGGCCATTTATAATGGAATTGTAGATTTACTTTCCATTTGGTATACTCTTAGCATAACGAAGATGACAAGAAGACCATGGAACATAGTTCTCTTTGTTAAGCATAGGAGTGCGGTTTTCGGAACCGGGTGCATAAATGTCTTGTTGAGTCGACATTGCAAAAGTGATGTGAAATGATAAGCAAGGATCTTAAGTAGGTAAAGTGATTGTTGTTGTGATAGAAATCTAGTTCACGAGATTTTTCAAGTCTTGATTAAACCGAGAAAACACGTGAGTATTTTGCGAGATTTTACTAAATCAAGAAGAAACCGTGAAATAGAATTATTGTTGGTGAAATCGTTGTTGTAATTGAAGTACTTGAGCTTTTTTTAACTATTGATGAGCTTAAAATGACTAACAGTGAAATTCGGTTCAGGAAGGACGAACGGTGCAAAACTATTTCAACAATGAGGGTTAATAACCAAGGAAAAGACTATC
>BQNB010129249.1:0-19147 GCA_026074375.1 Tanacetum coccineum
CTAAAACTGTACAGGAAGTCAATACGCCGTATCCATACCCCAGGATACGCCGTATTGGAACCTGTATTGACTGGTCAGTCGTCTAATACGTTGTATTCATTTAATGAATACGCCGTATAGACTGAACTGACGAAAAAGTTTAAAGTGCAGAAAAATAAATACGGGATAACGTCCAAGTAGTGAATACGCCGTATCCATGGGGTTTGGATACGCCGTATAGACAGTTTGGAAAGGCATACTCGATAAAAAAAATTGAAAATACATTTTGGGTTGTCTCTCGGCAAGCACTTTTGTTTATAAAAAAGTCTTTAAGTTGGACTTGCCCCAATTTAATCACATTCTTATAAAATAATTTGGAGTCGAACGGGATGCCAAATGGCACATACAAATTCTTAATTATGAAAATGAATGGCATCTCATTGTTAAGATAATTCCAAGCCATGATATTAATATGTAATTCCTTAATAAAAGTTTCAGTATTGAAAAATTTATTAGATGTATCATGACTTGTTTCCAAAAGCTTATTTGACCCATGTGCATAGACACCATCATCGACATTTATTACATTACCCCCCGAAGACTGTTCAATATCGATTTTATCATCATCATAGTCCTTATTCAATTTTGAATTATCAGGATAAATTATGTTAAAAGGATATAGATCATTAAAGTATAAAACGTTTTGTTCCTCTTCCTCACATTCGGACAATGATGTTTCATCTTTCAAATTAAAATCATCGATACGTTGAGGACTTATAGTAGATTCAGTTAAGAAATCTAATTTAGACGTTAGAGCATTATTGTAAACAATGGCTACAAATTCTTTCTCAAAATCTTTAAAGTAGTCTAAATTATCAAAATAACTGACCGTAGGCTCGGGTGATGGAAACAAAGGCATATTGACTTTATCATTATCATTTTCCAAATCCGTTCTTAAATCGTCGACAGAAATTATTTTATAGGAATATGAATTTTTGTCATAAATTACCGTGTAATCTTCATCGTCGGATTCGTCAAACGATATTCTAAAGTCAATTTCATTATTGTTAAGAGAACTTACCGTGGGTTCACAAAAGAGTGATTCATTCGATGTCAAATTATCATTGAAGATTATACCTGGGAATTCGGTTTCAACGGATCTGAGGTCGTGAACGTCTTCATCATACCATATCTTACCATACTTAGCGATTTCCCAGTTAAACACTTTCCCACATTTTTGAGCTTTTTCTTCCTCGAGCCTGATGTATTCTTCCATAGTAATGTTCGGGTTGTCTATCCTGTAATAAACTTACTAGGAAAGAAAACCGTCAAATAACTTATACGTCGTATTTAGTAAACTGAATACGTCGTATTACATAAACACAATTAGCAAACAGACAGGAATATAAACTTATTCTAAACTACACTAATCCTAAGGGTTAGATCTAATCTAATGTTAAAAACCAAAATATCAAATAAAATTCAAGATTAAATTTTCACTCCCGGCAGCGGCGCCAAAAACTTGATTTATCGTTGTGTGGTTGTAATTTATGATTTCAAGTTTTAAATTTATATTTTGCCGACTTAACCAAAAACAACACTTTAACGAGCAGTGTACCCGGTCAGATGGGAGTTTCGTGGTAAGTAGAGCGAGGAACACTTTTAATTTATTAATATTTTGGTTTACTAAACTAAGCTAGTTCTAAATTAGTTCTATCCTAAAATAAAACTATGCTAAACCTATGTTAATCCTAAATCTAATGGATAAGGGGTTTTTCAGCCTGAGAGACTAGCACGGGTTTGGTGGTGACTAAAACCAATTCAAGACACACTAACACACGCAAGCAAATTAGCAGAAGATAAAAGAGCAGTCGAGCCAAATATAAGAAAACTGTACTAGCCATCATTAATCCGATTAGAAGTTGGCTTGTTTATTTAGTGCAATGATTACTTATCTCGAGGAGGCATATCATTCTTAAGACTTAGGCGGTACTTCTTCCTAAGACCTAGACACGAAGAATTCTATCACAATTAAACGTATCAGCATAAAGCATCCTTATTTGCTGATTATAATCTATCTTAAGGATTAAAGCAATGGTGATCTTGTTAAACCCTAGCTCATAGAGACTTTACCCACATACTGCTTAATGGTAATTTATACACTAGTAGTCCACTAACCAAGTCTACCAATAAATTAGAACGTACTCGTTGATCCCAAGGGTCACCTGCCGGTCCAACTAAGCTTACAATCTAAAGGCAAATATAGGTTATTATTTGTGATCCTATTGGTCTAGATGTATAAATCACTATATGTAGAGCCATCCCTGCATCTAGATTACTTGGTCTGTATCACTAGATCCAGTTGAATGATAAGTCGCATACAAAAGCACATAAACAAGTATAAATTGATAAACATAAACAAGCAATCAACGATAAATTAAGCAATCGAGATATAAATAAAACCAAACATTCAGATCTTCATAATAATGGCTAACACCAAAAGGGTATTAGCCTCCAAACTTCATAATTAATACAAAAGCAATAATTTAGCCAATGTAAACTAACTGAGTTAACGAATGATACCAAAAACTGAATGATTACAAGAGTATAAGAAATTACACGTTGTCTGCTATGGAATTAATTGCGTTGCATGGCCTCTTCTGCTCTTTTTCTCCTTTGAAATCGACTTTTGATGTTAGAGTATCGAGAATATGATTTAGCACACTAAAAACTCATTTTTGAGTTTTCTATTTATAAGATCTGGAAAAAGGTCGATACGGCGTATTGGGGATTTCTTGGAGCAGGGATCACGTTCGATATCTTCCTGAATATTTTATTTCCATAGCTTGAATACGGCGTATAGGATTCTCTTGATACGACGTATTGATCTTGTTTTCTTCATGGTCTTTAGTGAAGTGCAGGCACAGATACGCCGTATCTTCCTTGTTGGATACGGCGTATTGGATGTCAGAATCAGTTTTTTTCATATTTCTTCGTTTAAGCTCCAGAATGCGTTCCTTTTTGCTAACTTTCACCAAGTACTCCATAATTACTGTAATTCTCAAATACAAACGATTAAGTAACAATTCTTTGCAATAATTATATAAAATGGGTTATTTTCATAGGATAAATGATGCTATAAAAGTGACGTTATTTGATGTCATCAAATATCCCCCCACTTGAATCCTACTTGTCCTCAAGTAGCCTTTAGAAGTTTATGAAAATGTATCCCTAAGGATTTTTCCGTTAAGAATTTATTTGATCTATTATAAGTACACAACCAAACACGTCACCAAATAGGAAGATAAAAACACTCAAATCACTCAACTAATCTATGTAGTAACATGTGACTAATTCGCTCAATTGCTCAGTCGTGACGAGTATTCTGTCATAGGCTTGGCAAAGATACACATCTCCACCACTAGAGCTAAGGAGTAATAAGTTTATAAAGGTAAAATAGGTTTTTATAATAAGGCTTAGGGTTGATCATTCTACAATCTTTCACCAAAAGTACCACACCAAAAAGGCAGCTGAAGCACACATACATGGCCGTAACGACGGAATAGACATGTGTGTTCGATCACATCCTCATTCGAGTTTAACCAAGGGTTAGGATGAAGAATAATATAGGGTAGGGATCTTCTAACTTTCACCAATAGTAATAAACCACAAGCAGCTGAATCATCTAAACAAGGCGTAACGACGGAATAGACATGCATGTTCGATCACATCCTCATTCGCGTAACACCCATGGTTAATGATTAGGAAAGGTAAATAAATTGTTGTTAATTAAAAATTATGAAACAAATAGATTAAGTCTAAGATACAAGTTGTTAGACACCTTTTCCTGACCGTTACCATGAAAAAGACACAACTATTTACACACGTCTTGATCATAGATCAAAAACAACAACCTGAGTTTGCGTTTCTGTAACGGTTAACATCCCAATCATCCCATACTTTACATACTTTTACAAGATGAGTGGCGATATCTACCACTTTATAAAAAACTTTACATCGTTGACTTATAAGTCGTATCAACGAATAATCGATCGTTCATATAATTCCTTCGGTCCAAGCTTTTGCGAAACGATTATCTTTAAACTTTCCTCCTCTTTTTGTTGCGATTTTTTAATTTTTTAACATATACTAACTACAAAACTGGGTGTAATTTCACCATCTTCACGATCATAATAACTCCGGATCATTTCTTCGATAATTCTTCATTCTTCGGGCGTACCAATAATTATGTTGGTAGTAAAAATACATGAGTTTTGACTACTTTATACATTCCCAGCAATGTGCACATTTCTTCCCAACTGTACCAAAGATTGCAAATTGACACAAGACTCGCGAAATACATACTTTACACTTTAAGCAACTAGCAACTGATAAATGAACTTAATCTAACAAGGTAAGCTAAGGTGTAAAGGTGTAACGAAACAAACAGTTGGTGTTTTTCTTAAAGAATTGGCTCTATTGGTTTTTCTAGGGGTATCTTACTCTTAAGATGAGAGTGAATAAACCATTTATACGGGGATTTAACTAACCAGTTTAGTTAGTTAATAAAACAACATATAAAGGCTTTTTGGGTGTAATCCTAGAAATTTACCAATTTAAACAAGTTACTCCATCCAAATCCATAGTACTCATTATTGTAGTCTCGAATAGATATACCAAGCCAAGTTCTAAAGTCTACAACATCACCGGTACACTCATATTTTGTAGAATTTGGGTAAACATTTGGAAATGGATAAGGTTAAATCCTCACAATATCTAATAAAGGTTATTGTGTGCAGGTTATGTAACAAGTAATTTCACAAAATTATGCTTGAATTTTTTTTAATTTAAGCATAATTTAAACCTTTTATGTGAAAAATAGGACAAGTATACATTCTAATTCCCATCCCCCCACTTGAATTATACAACGTCCTCGTTGTATAGATAAAACATTAAAACCAAGAATTAAAAGAATTAGAATGAGAAACTCCCCTAATATTTTGCTCGATAGATTCTCCAAGTTGAGTTTATGAGCAAGGATGTGTGTTGAACAGCCGTCTTGAGATTTCAAGACTCCAACACTTCTAGATTTCCATATTGTAGATACTTTACCAACTTTGTCGATTTCTTTGCAGCGAGGTCCTGTGCAAAATATTGGAAAAACATGCAAAATCCTATCTCGGGTATCTAAGGTTAATTAAATAAGCTAAATAAACTGTACAAGAAACCAATATGCCGTATCCATAAACTGGAATACGCCGTATTGAGAAACCTGTAAAAAGTATCTAAATACGAGTCAGTCTGTTAAATACGTCGTATCATGTACATGAATACGCCGGATTGACATAACTGACAATAATGTTTAAAGTGCATAAAAATAAAGGACTGGTAACGTCCAGACATTCAATACGCCGTATGGTATGGAGCAGATACGCCGTATTGATGTTTGGGAAGACAGACTCGATAAAAATAAATAACAATCCGGGTTGTCTCCCAGGAAGCACTTTTCTTTCAGCTAGTCTTTAATTTAGACTTTTTCCTTCCAGCTTTCTTCACTCGCTGCGTATCACATTCCATCCGTTGTCCTTTTTCTAAAAAAATTCTTGGTAGATTTGAGACATACTTTCTTCGTTTCTTTCCCAAGTGTTATATTCATATCTTCTTATAGCATTGTATTCTTCGTTAGGTCCTAGCGAATATTTTATAGCTTCAAACTTCTCAGCTTTGTATACCCTTTTAATGGGTTGCTCATCATTCTTATTGTCTCCTTTACGCTTTATTTATCTCAGCTCATTCCCTTCTTTAATGTTACGTTCATCATGGGCTTTGAAGAATGAATCAGTTATAGTATTAAGAGGCTTTTCATAGTCAGATTCCTTCCATTCTTTATTGCTCAAAATGCTGTGTGTTCCCATTCATCTTTTATTCCAACTCCATTCATCCAAGATTGGAATAATACCTTTTTATCCTTACCATCCACTTCATATGGTTTTCAAATGACCAAATTACTCCGTTGAATATAAATCAAGTGGATCAGTCCCCCAATTATCCCCTCGTCAACAACATCTCCTTTCCGCCATCCGGTAGGAATTCGGGATAGAATTTACAAAAGATTTTTTCTACTAGCTCTTCCCAAGTGGTAATTTTTCCTTCCTCTCATTTATCCACCATTGTCTTGCATCATCAGCTAGTGAAAGAGGAAAAAACATCATTCGTAGCCTGTGGAAGTCCACACCAGGAATTTTGATTAAATCAAGTAATTCAAGAACCTTAGCAATGTGGTCTACCATGTCTTCATCAAACATACCGTGGTATGCATTATTTTTTAATTCTATCAAAAATTCCTTGCCGAGTTCAATATTTATATCATCGTTAGCAATAGGCTCAGTAGGATTTGATTCGGCTTGAGTATTTTTCATGTATTTCTTTAAAATTGGTTCTGCCATAGTTCTTGTAGTATCTTCTTCAATCAACTAGCTCTGATAAGTATGACCTGTAACAAAGGTAAAAATATCAGCAGGATTTGCTCTGAAGAAAGATAGATAGTTTGAGCACGGAAACTAGATACAAATTTTAAGGCTTCTGATACTATATCAGATGCTCAATACGTCGTATTCAATGGATCTGAATACGCCGTATTAATCTTTTTGGACAAATACGCTGTATTGGATAAAAGGTTGGATACCCCGTATCTAATAGAAGTGGATATACCGTATCAGTTTATCGACCAGTACAGTATATTAAAAAAATAATTAAACATACAAACAACTAAACTAATAAACAATACAAGCAAACAGTTAAAGACAAATATACAGAATTATACACTAATCTAAATTACACTAATCCTAAGGGTTAGATCTAATCTAATGTTAAAAATCAAAATATCAAATAAAAATCAAGATTAAAATTTCACTCTCCGGCAACGGCGCTAAAAACTTGATTGTGTCGTCGTGTATGTGTAATTTATGCTTTCAAGTTTTAAATTTATATTTTGCCGACTTTACCTAAAACAACACTTTCAACGGGAAGTTACGCCAGTCAGATGGGAGTTCTTGGTAAAGTTATGGTGTCGATTCACTAATAGGCGAGAAACAACCTTTCATATTTATTAATATTTTTGGTTACTAAACTAAGTTAATTCTATTCTAATGTTAAACGATATGCTAAACCTATTGTTATTCAAATCAAAACTGATAAGGGGGTTTTCAGCCTGAGAGACTGGCACGGGTTTTGTGGTGACTAAAATCAACTTAAGACACTAAAACACACGCAAGCAAATTAACAGAAGATAAAAGAGCGGTCTAGACAAATATAAAAAACTGTATTAACCATTATTAATCCAATCAGAATGTTGGTTTGTTTATATAGTGCAATGATTACTTATCTCGAGGCGGCATATCATTCCTAAGATTAAGGCGGTACTTCTTCCTTAAACCTAGATACGTAGAATTCTGTCACAATTAAACACATCCGCATAAAGCATCCTTATTTGCTGATTATAATCTATCTTAGGGATTAAAGCAATGGTGATCTTGTTAAACCCTAGCTCATAGAGACTTTACACACTTACTGCTTAATGGCAATTCATACACTAGTAGTCCACAAACCAAGTCCTTACTAATTAATTGAGAACATACTCGTTGATCCCAATGTCACCTGTTGGTCCAACTAAGCTCATAATCTAAGGGCAAAGATAGGTCGTTATTTGTGATCCTATTGGTCTAGATGTATAAATCACTATATGGAGAGCGATCTCGACATCTAGATTACTTGGTCTGTATCACTAGATCCAGTTGAATGATAGGTCGCATACAAAAGCACGTAAACAAGTATAAATTGATAAACATAAACAGGCAATCAACGATAAATTAAGCAATCGAGATAAACAAACCAAACATTTAGATCTTCTTAATAATGGTTAATACCCGAAGGTATTATCCTTTAAACGTCAAAATCAATACAAAAGTAATAATTTAGCCATGGTAAACTAACCGAGTTAACGAATGATACCAAAAACTAAAAGATTACAAAAGTATAGGAGATTACAAGTTGTTTCGTATGGAACTGATTACGTTGCAAGACCTCTTCTGCTCTTCTTTTCCTCTGAATATCGACTTTTATGGTTTAGGTATCGAAAATATGATTTAGCACACTTAAAATTTGTTTTTGAGTTTTCTATTTATAAGGTCTGGAAAAAGGTCGATACGGCATAATATCAGAAAGTCTCCATACGTGTGTAATTGGGTGTTTTTTAGAGTTTAGGACCAGTTCGATAATCTACCCAGAATAATTTTATTTCCATAGCTTGAATACGGCGTATTGGTCTTCCTTGGATACGACGTATTGATCTTGTTTCCTTCGTGGTCTTTTGTGAAGTGCAGGCACAAAATACGTATCTTCTTCCTTGATAGGATTTGCGTATTAGTGTCAGAACAATAATCTTCAAATATCTTCGTTTAAAGCCCCAGATGCGTGCCTTTTTGCTATTCTTACCAAGTAACTCTCCCAATTAACTGCAATTCTCAAATACAAACGATTAATTAACAATTCTTTGCAATAATTATATAAAATGGGTTATTTTCATGGGATAAATGATGCTATAAAAGTAATGTTATTTGATGTCATCAGGGAGAATCTTATATATGTTATAAAGGTTCTCGATTTAGATTTTTGGTTATGACGACCAAACCTTGCTTAACAAGTTAGAAAGCTTATGATTTTCCTGATGAAAAACCATAATCATCAATCCTACTTGGAGTGTGTTTAGTTAGCATGTATTATTTGACCATAGCTAAAAAGACATCCATTTGAACAAGTAGACTAGATAAAACATCTTCAATACAAGTGTGACTTGTAATCCGACAAATATTCTTATCGTCTTGGAGTCGAATTTGTAATTTCATTAAATACTCAAGTGTGATTAAACATGTAGACACGGAGAAATATCTATGGAGTCGAATTTGTAATTTCATTAAATATTTGAACCGTCCCCCCCCCCCCCCCCCCCCCCCCCCCGAACCAACCATCCTACTCTTATTGTTGTGGTTGTGATGAATAAGTCCTCGGTTTCAGAATTCTGATTGACTTTGACGATGATGTGACATTTGCATATGAAGACCCTTTAGCTGTCTTCTATCTTTTTGGACCCGTCTCCCCCTCAGGATGATCGCCAGGATGATCATCATGATCACGCTTTCAAACCCGAGCCTACCTCAATATTACCCTAGAGAATGATCAATCCCCCGAGTCTTGCTTATACAACACTACAACGATTAGGTACTCTGCATAGGAGGATTGTAAAACGTATGCGTTTACAGTCTATCCGTATCATTTAGTTACTCCTGCCATTAGATCATCATCATTAATTCTTTGTTCATAACTAGCATGGACTTGAGCGATTAGAGTATTTGATGGATTAATGTCGTCATTGTTGCTTGAAGCATAGTTGACCAATAAGCTTTATTGTGTCGCAAACGGTTGTTGTGGTGAAAAACTTTGTGAAATGTAAGGTTGTTGTGGTAGATATCCTTGTGTTTGAACATATGGGTATGAACTGTCTATCCTTGCTACAAGTGTTAAAGGATATCGATCCTTTCCTTGCATTTATGCACGTAACTCATTTGCTTCTTCTTGGTTCTGCTTCAAATAGTCAAACATATGTTCCCAACCGACGGTGTGAAGGTGTCTTATTTACTTGACAATTGATACTAAACATCTTGATAACATCAAATACTTAATACCTTTTTGTATCAAAATCCCTCATAAAATATTCATAATTGTCTATTTGTGGTTAAAATATGTACTTAATCACTTTATATTTCATTTTTAGGAAAATATGGACGTTGGAGCGAAAAGACATGGGAATTAGGCATGTAAAAGGTTGAAGTTATGCTACCAAGTCATAACTATGACGTAGTTACCACATTGAACTACACCGTAGTTCAAGAGAAGAATCCATGCAATCTTAGAAGAAACTACAACGTAGTTACCCCGATTCAACTACGTCGTAGTTACCTTGAAGCATTAAGGATGACAAGTCTAGTCACAACTACGGCGTAGTTGGCTAATTTAACTACGTCGTAGTTACACTTAGCCTGCAAAAGGAAAGCGTGACTCAGCATAACTACAGCGTAGTTTATACCCTCAACTACGTCGTAGTTAAGACGAATAATATAAATACAGCCCTAATAGCAGATCATTCCTATCATTCACTCGCAAGGAGTTCTAGGGAACATCTGGGGCTTCTAAGGGAGGACGATTTTGGCTCATTCACCACTTAGTTCAAGGGAGAGATCATTTAACTTATTTATTGTATTATTCATTCATCAACATATTTGTAAGAACATTATGTTTTTCTTTCAACAATCCCATGTAGTTCATCATTTATTTCTTTATGTAATCACTGTATCATGATTGGCTAATGCACCTTAAGTGCTAGCCTTGTTATGATTTTGTTATGGTTTTGGATGTTTATTTTCCTGTTGAAATTATTGTTTATAGGGTATCCAAATTGCCGGTGCATGATCAGAGATTTGGTAGTAAATGATGCAATTTGTAGATCTGTTAGAACCTTATATAGACATACCAGTTTAATTAAGGTAAACTATTACCTTAGGATAGGTTGGAACCTATCCAATTAAGACTGCCATATCTCCGCCTACAATATGATAGGTACTTATAAACTTCTAAAAAACTCTTCTAGGAGAGTTTACAGCCATGATGTGGGATTATTAGCACTAAATATGTCATTAGGATAGTTTGGGGAATATCACTTTAGACTAGATGCTCACCCTTCATGCCCAACAGGCACCTGAGATCGTAGGATGCATAGGACAGGTTAAAAGCTCAATTGACCCTGTTTATATTAAAACTACCGTAAAAGATAAGTAGACATTGCACTAGGAAACGTTAATCATAATCATGACAAAGGAATAACTAGGCTAGTATTCTTTTCTCTATGATCATGTCTCGTAATACTAAATTCGCGTTTAATTCATTTTTAATCCTGTTTAATCATATTCAAACATGTTTAATTAGTGACATATTCAAATTGAAACTTATACACTTAGCTCCTGGGACGACCTCGGATTTACCAATCATGCACTACCACGATCGGGTTCTCTACCCGTAAGTGCGTTGTAAACTGATTAATATAGTTATATATATAATTAACTAGCAAATTCCAACAAGTCAACCTTTGACCAAGGCAACTAGTCAAAATTCAGAAAGAAAATCAACATATATATCCGGAAAGGTCTTAGGGAAAAGAAGAGAAATCCGGAAGGAAAAAAAAAAACTAAAATTGAAAGAAAAGATGAGAATTTAGTATTTTGTGATTCCTGTGTCGTTAAATCCCCCAACGAGGAATGCAAAGGAAAGTATTTTTATGTCGGTTTGATAATTGGTGCTTGAATGGAACAAAGATTTTTGGTTAGTTTTCTAATTCTACGGGAAAATTAATGCAATCTATGCTAAAAACAATTAAAGCAACACAATTTAAACTAAAAGCACAACGGGAGCCCTAAAAACGCGACTTAAAAACCCTAATTTATCAAAATCAATTCCTAAAATGATCTATTTGAATTTTATAAGTCATACATGACTAAAATGCAAGAACTAAGAAAACTAAACCAAAAATGAGAGCAATTTAGGCTTAAAAATACGAAAAACGTGAACGGGATTCAATCCCGTTCTTTAAAAAATCAAAATCTACAATTTTAACACTACGAAAGCAAATCTAATTTTCCTAAGTCCTAAATGTTAAAAGAAAATTTTCTAAAAAAGAATTATATTTTTTTGACTTTTTTATAATTTATTATGAATTAAAGACGATTTTAATGAAATTAAATGATTAAAAATACTAATCTAATTATAAAAATCCTGAAAAGTGCATTGAACAGTGAAGAATTTAATAAAAATAAGGGTGAGAAAACAGCTTATCAAATAACCTGTTAAGTAAGCTAAAACAGCTTATTAAGCAAATGGGCTCAAAACGTGTATAAGTTAATTGTTTGTGCAAAACAAAAGTAAAAGACCCAAGGGCGCTTGTGTAGTAGAGGTGTGTGTTAAAAACGTTTGGTGAGTAGGGGTTGAGGTCCTGGGTTCGAGTCCTGCTCACCTGGGACTTCCCCCAACTCCCAAATGTTTTTTATTTTCCATTTTTTTTATAACTTTTTGGATAAGCATTAAATAAGCAACTTTTACAAAGACACTTTTTATATAAGCCACAAATAAGCACATAATAAGCACTTAAAGTTGACAGAAAAAACTTTTTACACTAAATGAATTTTTTGCTAACTGTTAAGCACTTTTAAGCACAAATAAGCTAAGAAAACTCAAAATAAGCTAAGACAAATACTTAACTACACCTAATAAGCATTTTTGAACAAAAATAAGCAATTAAAATAAGCTAGAATGACAAATTCACTAAAAAGCTATAAAACTTAAGATTTTTACGATAAAATGCAAATAAGCTCAAATAAGCTTTAAACTAAAGAAAATAAGCTAAAATAGACTTAAACTAACCTAATAAGCAATACTAAACCTACATTAAGCAAATGTAAAAGCTAATAAGCCTAAATAAGCAAATGAGCTTATGGCTAATCCTGCTAACCAAACAGCCTAAGGGGACTTTTCTCTAGCTTATTTTTAGAAGCTTGAACAACAAATCCTTATGGCTTAGTGGCTTATACCACTAAAAAGCCTTGGCCAAAAAGCTACAATAAGCAATAAAGAAAAATGAGTTTGAAATTCAAATAAGCACTTAAAAAACTTAATGAAAAAGGTGTTTCACACAGACACAACACTTAGAAATTTTTTGCAATCTTTACAGAACCAAACTTTTGAGCTTAAAAATAAGCTAACAACCAGAACCTTATGACCTTAAAACCCACAAAATATGATTTAACTTTGGAGCCTAAATTACAATTTATCATCTTTCAAAAAGCATTTTGAAATAAAGCATAAGCCACAAAAAGCAATTGAAAAAGCATTTTCTTCTTTTTTTCAACACTTAGTTAAAAAATTGACAGATTTTGGCAAAACACAAACCAAGAAATGCAGGCTTAATGACTTGGTTTTCAACTTGTTTTAACACTTACACAGACACAAGATGAACACTTAAATCAAATAAGCCAAGATCAAACAACAAGAACACGATTCACAGCCAACACTCACAGATTCAAACACAATAATCATGAAAACTTGATTTTAAGATTTTTAAACTAAAAAGCTCAAACAAACAGGTCTAAATGATGATTTAAGGATAACTAAAAGTAATCCAAGTGTTCTTAACTAAATTGATTCATTTTAACTAATGAAAACAGTTAATCCAAACATTCCTTTAAGTTTGAAAAACCAAATTTTAAACTGATTTAAGGAGATTTAAGTTGAGTTTATGGAAAACAGATAACAAACAACAAGTATTAAGCAATAATAAGCACAAAGAGCACAGTAATAAGCAGTTAAATAAGCCAACAAGTAATAAGCAGATATAAGGCAAATAAAGGCAGTTTTAAAGAATAACTTAAACAAAGGACAAATAAGCATTAACTAAGCATAAATAGCACCAAACAATAGTAATAAGCAATAAAAAGCAGGAATAAGCAGAAAATAAGCTAATGAACAGTAATAAGCAAAACTTGAAAAATAAGAAATTGGAAACTTACAAAGGCCCTTGCTTAAACAGGGCAAACAATGCTCAAAAGAGCTTATCTACAAGCTCTAGCTTATCAAAGATAAGCTAGTAGTGTCCATAAGCCCATCCAAGTTTGGCTTATCATCCAAAAATAAGCTGTGGTATTTTAGGAAGTGGATTTTTTTTTGTTTTTTTTTTAAATTTCTTAAGTACTTTATATTTAAATTAAAACAGGTTGCTTATATGATTAAACAAGAGCTTAAAGTAGCTTGTGAAATGCTTTTAACAATAAGGATTCAAAAGATAACTTAAAAACTCAAATTTTCATTAAAGATTAAAAAGTTTACAAGACTTGAAATTTTAAAGACAATAATTAAAATGACTGAAAAACTAAAAACTAGGTTAAACTATATGCCTCATTCGGGCTTACAAAGTCCTATTTATATAAGGCTTAAGAAGATTCTAGGATGTGTGTTTCTTGTGTGAGACATAAGAGGGTTGTGCTTGATGTGTGAGTAGCTCAAAGTCTTCATCTCAGCCATTGATTATGAGTAGTGCCCAAGCCTTATGATCTCAACCCTTGATCTTTTGTCATTATCCTTAAACGAATTGGGGATAGATTATTGCCAATGTGGATTTGGAGGTTAGTTGGTGGGATAAGAGGTGGATTAATAACCTTTGTTGTGTCGGTGAAAGAGGTGTTTTTGTCTGTTGTAGGCAGAAAGGACATACAAAAGATGTGGGGAGATATACATACTCACGCCATTTTTTAAATTGATGGTTGCAGGTAAAACTTTAAAGTTTTTTGTGCAAAAGTATTCCCACCATTGTGTATACGAGATATATACAAATTATCAACCGACAGTCCTTGAGAGTCATCTTGGTCCTTTTTGTTTGTAAATGTTTGCACCGTTAGTCCTTAAAGGACTAACGGTGTAAAGGTTAAAAGGGTTGGGATAACATGATGTTATAAGGGTTTGATGGGTTTAGTTTTGGGCCTTGTTATGGGCCAGTTTGGTTTAAAAGGTTTTATAATTATTTAGTATATAAGTGGGTTGACCCGGGCCCACTAGGTGGGTACGGGTGGGCCCACTTTTGACAATTTAGGTTTTCAGGTTCAGTTTTCGATGCTTTTTTTCTAATGCCACTTCCCGGGGTTGACTTTGACTTTGAATTTTTTTTGTTGACTTTGACTTTGTCTTTTTGACTTCTCACGGTCTTTGATTTGACTTTTCTTTCACGCTCTTTTCATTCTCGTGCTCGGTTTTGTCGTTTTGGCTTCGTTTTTGTTCTTTTCTTAGATATTCGTTACCTGCACAATACAAATGCAAAACATACAAATACAATGTATTTTTGGTACATTTTTGGTCTTTAAGTCCGGTTTTAATGGAAAATGGTATGTGTAATTAAGCACATACCAAAATCCCCCATACTAAGATATTGCCGTGTCCTCACGCAATGCTATAAGTAAACACTTAAGAAAACTAAGAATCTCGATCCCCCTCGACTAATTACCTCAAAAAGTAGCTAAGTGTTCATCAAGGGGAATTAAAGAATCAATAGTTTAGAAAAGCCTCGTTTTTACCATTCTTAAAGATATACACTTATTCCTACGCATATTTTTGTATTTTTCCCATTTTTTTCTTTTTTTCATTTTTTGTATTTTTTTTCTTTTTAAGCAACTAACTAACATATTTGGCTTTCGTTATTTTCATAACCATTAGGGATCATAGAACAAGACGCATTTCCAAATCGCTAACAATAGCCCAAAAAGGGAAAAATTCATCGCCTCCGGACTTTTCACCTCGTCCACAAACCTAAGCTTAAAACGAAATTCACCACTAAATATAAGTTAAGATGCTAACACTACTCATATTTGCAACTTGTGAACTTTTCACTCCCGACAATTATTATATCTTAGGTGAATGTGCCATTTTGAATTTCAACCATGGATCAACGTTTTGCTAAATTTCTATGCTTCATGTTTCACCCGAGAATAATGAGTTTGAAGGCGAGATCATCCCATGTAGCGACTTTCGTCTCGGCACATCCCAACCTTGCGGCTAAGTGACCAGGATTTTGACACCCCATAGAGACTAGTATCGGGACTCACGGACCTTTGGTTTCAAAAACTCTTAGGTTTCCCGTATACACATAACTTATTTAGAAAAAGCACAACTTAAAATAAAATAGTCTAAGTTCAAAAGCATATTTAAATTTAACAAAAAGAGATTTTCCTTACATTTATTAATTCACACTTAACATTAAACATAACCATGATGCAATTGTAACCCTCGACCTTTTAGAAGGCTGCAACATCGGTTGTGAGCCGGCAAGATGCAGCAAACTTTTATCAGTCTCGGATTATTATTCTTACTATGGGCTTTCTTTAGAAGGCTGTAACATCGGTTGTGAGCCGGCAAGATGCAGCAAATTTTTATCAACCCACAGTTTATAATTATTAATACCACATTTCTCTTTTTTTTTCATTTCACACTTTATTTCACGATACAGAGAAGACTTCTTTTTTGAAAATTTAAGTATAAATTTGAACTAAGACTAAAATTATTGCTATCAACTACATAAAAATTGTTGATTTAAGTTTAATTTCTAAAAATAGCACGTATTATTAGTCCGGTTAGGAGCTTATAGGAGAAAAAGCCACAAATTACATACATGAGCTCTTAAGATTTCCAAATAATCCTTGTTTAGCATCCAACTCATACTTAACTCTATCATTTTTCGTTCTTCGCGAAGATTCGCGAATGCTTAGTCTAAAAGTTAAGGAACAAGCTAGAGCTCAACACGCTCGATCGAGTCAAAATTTATTCTTATTCTACCCAGCAGGAAAGTCAAAATTGTGACAAAACACTTATTTTATTTTTGAAAAATTTTAAATTTTTTCATTTTTTTGGTATTTTTTTCAAAATTTTTGGTGGTAAAAACGGGATTACGTGAAAACAACGGCTGCAGGCACAATCAAATCGATAGATCCCCCCCCCATACTAAAACTAAACATTGTCCTCAATGTTTTAAGAAGGGTCTCTACGTCACTCTAAGCCGTTTATTAAGTATGCTTAAAGATAAACGTTAGTCGATTAGATTAGGATATTGGATTTCCCAAATGAAGCTGAGGATTTGAAGCTTGAGTGATCGAAGGACAAAACCACGAGCACGAGAGGCTTCAAAAATCCGGGACAATCCTGGACAATCATCACAAAAACACAAGCAAACGAGAAAGGAAGAGGCACACCTCCTCACAACAAAAAAAACACTTATTCATTACTACATAATATTATTAGGATAAGCATGGGTTGCCTCCCACGAAGCGCTTGTTTAGGGTCACTAAGCTTGACCCATTCCCCGAATTCATTGGTCCTTGGGGAAGGTTTGGAGATCCGGGACAACCACGGGTGGTATGTCCCCTCCAAAGTAGTGCTTAAGTCTATGACCGTTCACCTTGAAGTTTGGCCCGTCGGTTTGAGATAACTCGACGGTGCCATAAGGGTACACTTGGGCAATGGTGAACGGTCCGAACCAACGGGTCTTAAGCTTGCCCGAGAAAATCTTCAATCTAGAGTTAAAGAGGAGGACTCGATCACCGACGTTGAAAACGCGGTTTTTTGATCTTGTGATTCCATGGATCCTCTTTTGTTTTCTCTTTATATATCAAATGAGTTCTCATAGGCTTGTGATCCACAGAAGTTCAAAAAAATAAATTTTAATTCATTGAGTTGAACCTTTTTACGTGATCGCCTCAGACCGCGGTCGAAAGGTCAAAGTTTGCATGCTTATCAAAGGCCCCAATATTACGGTGATCACCCGCGGTCTCAAGGTCAAAGTTTGCATGCTTCAAGGCCCAGTAGACTTTGTGCTCGAGCTCGATCGGTAGATGACATACCTTTCCGTACACGAGCTTGTATGGGGTACACCTGATGGGTGTTTTATAAGCGGTACAGAAGGCCCAAAGTGCGTCATCAAATTTATCCGACCAAGAGGCACGATTCTCGCCTATGGTCCTTTCAAGAATTCATTTCATGCCACGATTGGATACCTCAACTTGCCCACTTGTTTGTAGGTGATACACGGTGAGTAACTCCGTATTTAAGCATGACCTTTGCCAACTGGTCATTGCAAAAATGGGTTCCGCGATCACTTATGATAGCACGAGGGGCACCAAATCTGGCGAAGAGAGATTTAAGAAATTTGCAAACAACTTGGGCGTCATTGGTGGGGAGCGCTTTCGCTTCAACCCATTTTGATAAGTAGTCGACGGCCACGAGTATATATTTGTTCCCTCGTGAAGATAGGAACGGCCCCATGAAATCGATTCCCCAAACGTCAAAGATTTCATAAACATGGATGGAATTTTGAGGCATTTCATTACGTTGCAAAATTTTTCCTTGACGCTGATAAGTGTCACATCGGGTGACCAAGTCATGGGCATCTCGGTAAACTGTGGGCCAATAAAATCCTAAGTCAAAAACCTTTTTGGCGGTGTAGTTGGCAACGTAATGTCCCCTGGTGGGTCCACTATGGCAAGCTATGAGGATGTCAATAGCTTCTTGGCCTGCAACACACCGCCGGATCACTTGATCCGCACATATTTTAAACAAATAGGGGTCGTCCCAAAAGTAGTGTTTAACATCCTTGAAAAACTTGTTCTTTTGTTGGGACGACATCCCTTTAACAATGAAATTCCCCGCGTGGTAATTTGCATAATCAACAAACCACGGGGCACTTGAGTCACCACAAAAAGTCACCATATTAAGTGTCTCGAGAGGAAACTTTTCATTTATCTCCTTTGGGTCGAGCACATTTTCATAAGGATTTTCTAATCGGGAAAGATGATCGGCCGCGAGATTCTCGGCTCCTTTTGTGTCAATTACTTTGAATTTGAACTCTTGAAGGAGGAGAACCCACCGGAGCAATCTCGCCTTGGAATCTTTTTTAGCAAAGAGATATTTTAGGGCGGAGTGATCCGTATACACTATGCTTTTGTTCAAGATGAGGTAAGACCGGAATTTTTTGAAGGCATACACCACAGCTAACATTTCTTTCTCCGTCGTGGTGTAATGCGATTCTGCCTCGTTTATTGTTTTACTAGCATAGTGTATAGGCCTAAAGTGTTTTTCATGACGTTGCCCCAAGACTGCACCTATGGCAAAGTCGCTTGCATCGCACATAAGCTCAAAGGGTAGGTCCTAGTCTGGGGCAATCAAGATTGGAGCTTCAGTAAGTTTTTCTTTAACATTTCAATAGCTTGGATACATTCATTTGAGAAGATGAACGGAGTATTCTTCTCAAGAAGATGAGTCATCGGTCGAGAAATTTTGGAAAAATCCTTAATGAACCGTCGGTAGAAACCGGCATGACCGAGAAAACTCCAAACACCCTTGACGGTGGTGGGATGAGGTAACTTAGCAATCACATCGAGTTTGCCTTTATCGACCTGATATGTGAGAAATCACATATCCTTTCTATATCAAAAATGGCCTTTAAATGATCAAAATGTGCAAAAATATGCTTGTA
>BQNB010129250.1:4409-19147 GCA_026074375.1 Tanacetum coccineum
GCACATGCATGGGATTTCAAAATAAGATGCCATATCTTTAATTTAGAGTTCAAGTATACATGTTGTTGTGGTTTAGGCGCCACAATTGGCTAGGGAAAATAGGTTAATAAAATTTTTAGTAGTATGACACTAGAAATACGATAACTTGAGTTTACACGAAAAGATTTTGAGTTTTCGGGGTTCCGTTTGGTCAAAAACGCGAAAAACGCAATTTAAAGGATAAAACCCTAAAATTAATATCGGAAGTGATTAAAAATCACGAAACACTCAGGAAAGCTAATATAACACATATAATGCCTAAATAAATTTTTTTAACCGATGACGTTTCTCAGTTTTTACGCAGTTTAGTTCCTCGGTAAACTGTCAGATTTAAACGTAACGAATAAAATTTAAAGTAGATGACCGGAGTGAGTCGGAATACTAACCGGGAATTTATGGGGTGTGACATCCTTTCCCCGTTAGAAGAGCTTTGTCCTTAAATCTTAGGTCGTAGCTTGAGATGCGGATACAGGGTTAGCGAACAGATGAGGGTACTTCTTCTGCATTTTGTCTTCGCGTTCCCAGGTATACTCGGGACCTCTTCTAGAATTCCAATGGACCTTCACGATTGGAATGTGACTTTGCTTCAAACGCTTGACTTCGCGGTCCATAATCTCAACTGGTTCCTCAATAAAATTGAGCTTTTCATCAATGTGGATTTCGTCCAATGGAATCGCGAGCGGCTCATCGGATAAGCACTTCTTAAGGTTCGAGACGTGAAAGGTACTATGAACACGGCTTAGTCTCTCTAGTAATTCTAGTCGATATGCAATCGTTCCCACCTTGGCGAGAATTTTAAAAGGTCCAATATAACGAGGGTTCAGCTTTCCCCGTTTGAGGAAATGCATCACTCCTTTCCAGGGTGATACTTTCAGCATAACCTTATCCCCAACCTAAAACTCCAATGGCTTATGTCTCTTATCAGCATAGCTCTTTTGTTGATCACGTGAAGCTTGTAGACGATGCTTGATTTAGATAATCTTCTCGGTTGTTTCACGAATAATTTCTGGGCCAGTAAGCTAAGCGTCTCCCACCTCAGCCCAACAGATATGTGAACGACGCTTACGACCATACAACGCCTCAAAAGGTGCAGCTTTAATACTCGTATGATAGTTGTTGTTGTAGGAGAACTCTATCAATGGTAGATGTCTGTCCCATCCCTTTCCGAAATCTATCACACATGCTTGGAGCATATCTTCTAATGTTTGGATAGTCCTCTCACTTTGACCATCTATTTCTGGGTGGTACGCCATACTCATATCTAGTTGAGTTCTAAAAGCTTCTTGAAGAGATTGCCAGAATTGAGACATGAACTTGCCATCGCGATCAAAGATGATCGAAACCGGCACTTCATGTCTCGACACCACTTCTTTCAAGTAATGTCTAGTCAGTTTCTCCATCGAGTCATTTTCCTTTGCTAGCAGAAAATGAGCAGATTTAGTGAGTCGATAGACTATAACCCAAATCATATCTTGCCCACTTGATGCCTTTGGTAACTTTGTAACAAAGTCCAAAGTTATATTTTCCCACTTCCATTCAGGGATTTTAGGTTGTACCAATAAACCGGACGGTTTCTGGTATTCTGCTTTAACCCTTGCGCAAGTCATACACTTACTCACATACATGGCAATTTCTGCTTTCATGTTGGGCCACCAGTATAGCTTTTTCAAATCTTGGTACATTTTGTCCGATCCAAGGTGGATCGAATACTTTGACTTATGCGACTCGTGCATAATCAAAGCTCTCAAGTCACCAAAACATGGTATCTAACTTCTATTCTTCAAACATAACATTTCGTCGGCACGTGGCTCCAGGTTCTTAATCATGCCACACAAATCTTCTGTTTCATAATTCTCTTCTTTTCTCGCCTCAACCTGAGCATTCAAGATTCGCGCAGGGAGTTCAAACTAATTGTCATAACTAAGGCTCGAACTCGTAGTGGCTTAGGTCTACTCTTTCGGCTCAACGCATCTGCCACCACGTTCGCCTTTCTTGGGTGGTAACGTAACTCACAGTCGTAGTCACTTAACAGCTCTAACCATCTACATTGTCTCATATTCAGCTCCTTCTGATCTAGAATATGTTGCAAACTCTTAAGATCAGTGAACACAACATATTTCGTTCCATAAAGATAGTGTCTCTACATCTTGAGTGCGAACACCACAGCTCCTACTTCCAAATCATGTGTCGTGTAGTTCTTCTCATGGATTTTGAGTTGGCGGGATGCATAAGCTATGACTTTCTCCTTCTGCATCAACACTGCGCCTAATCCCTTGTGAGAAGCATCACAATATACTACGAAGTTTTCACTTATTTTGGGCAATGCCAAAATTGGTTTAAGATGTGCATCATGTTCTTCCTTGGTCTTAGAGTAGATCAAGATGTCATCAATGAACATGATCAAAAATTTGTCTAAGTACGGTCTGCATACTCGGTTCATCAGGTCCATGAACACTGCATGCGCGTTAGTCAACCCGAATGGCATCACTTGGAACTCGTAATGACCATAACGAGTCCTAAACGCCGTATTTGGGATATCCTCATCACGAACGCCGTATTTGGGATATCCTCATCACGAACATTTGATCCTTGCAACTGATCAAACAAGTGGTCGATTCTCGGAAGTGGGTATCGATTTTTCATAGTAAGCTTGTTAAGTTCACGGTAGTCGATACACATTCGAAAAGAGCCGTCTTTCTTTTTGACAAACAAAACTAGAGCTCCCCAGGGTGAGGAACTTGGTCTTATAAATCTTTTGTCAAAAAGTTCTTGTAGTTGAGTGGACAATTCTTCCATTTCTGACGGGGCTAATCTATACGGGGCTAGAGCTACAGGTGCAGCACCTGGGACTAGGTCGATTTTGAATTCAACTTGTTGTATCAGTGGTAGTCTAGGTAGGTCTTCTGGAAAAAATTCCGGAAAGTCCCGTACAGTCGGCATGTCTTCGAGTCGCTTGTCCTTCGACTTGTCTTCGGTTTCCTTCACCATAACTTATGCCAAGAATAATTGACAACCTTTCTTGATATACTTCTGAGCCTTCTCACATGAGATAATGTTTAATGTAGATTTCTTCTCCTTATCACTCTTGTCTCCTTAAACGATCAGAATCTCGTTTCCATAGGGAATACGCACTATCTTCTCGTCACAGACAATCACCGCATGATTCTTTGCTAACCAATCCATGCCGATGATGACGTCGAAACTACCCAACTCTATGGGCATCAGGTCGATATTAAATGGATGTCCTAACAATCCTAATGTACAGCCCCTAAGCACAGTGTTGGTTTCTGAGGTTCTTCCGTCAGCTAGCTCGACAGCGTAACTGGCATCTAAGGCATAGGGTATGATATCTAGTAGTGCACTAAAAGTATATGATATGAAACTTCTATCGGCACCCAAATCACATAACATGTAAGCATGATGACCGTTGAGAAGGAACGTACCCGTAATAGTTTTGGGACCTGGGTTAGCGTCACCTCCTCCTAGGACATATGCTTTGCCTCTTGCATCAGGAACTCTTAATTTATCCCTACGATTTTGGTTCTTGATTTTGGGATAATCCTTCCGGTAATGTCCTGGTGCTCCATACTCGAAACAAGTCACATCCCTCTGATTTACCATTTGACCTCTCTGGGTAGAAGTAGTGGAATTGGTAACCTTACAATTTCAGGTAAAATGTCCAATCTTGTTACATTTCCCACATCTTATAGTGCAAGGGCCTACATGATGAAGCTTACACTTGTTGCAGAAGGGCAAAGTACCTTCATACTCCTTCTTCTCATTGTTACCAGCCATATAGGCTCTAACAACATTCTGACCTCCAGTATTTTGTCGTTTGAACAGTGGTTGTTATCCACGGTTGTTTTCATAGTTGTTGTTCAATCTCCTCGTGTTCTCTGCATTTCTTACAGCATAGCCCTTCAACTTTTGATCCATCAAGTTGTTGGCAATTCGAACAACATCTTGTAGTCTTTGTGGGTTCTGGCAGCAATTATGGTTCTTCTCATGGATTTTGAGTTGGCGGGATGCATAAGCTATGACTTTCTCCTTCTGCATCAACACTGCGCCTAATCGCTTGTGAGAAGCATCAAAATATACTATGAAGTTTTTACTTCCTTCGAGCAATGCCAAAATTGGTGCACTATACAACTTTTGCTTCAATGTTTGGAAAGCAGTTTCCTCCTTTTCACCCTAATTGAACTTTACACTTTTCTGAGTCAGCTTCGTCATAGGCTTGGAAATCTTGGAGAAACCTTCGATAAATCGTTGGTAGTAACCGGCAAGACCTAGAAATTGGCGAATTTTTGTTGGAGTATTGGGTGATTTCCAATCCTTGATTGACTCAATCTTCGCAGGATGACGTGAATGCCTTCACTATCAATCCTGCAACTCCTTATGTTCCCTTAAAGTTGAGTGGTTGACACTTCATGAAGTCCTGGTAGGTGCATTCTCTAACAACAGGTCTATCACCTCTACCATTCTCATCTGGATTCTCATTTCTACCATTTCCATTTCCACCATTTCCATTTCCACCATTTCCATTGTCGCCATCACTGCCATTTTAGCTTTGGTTTTCAGTCTCGAGAGCATTGGCGGCACGGGTCACCTCATGAGCAGCCAACGCATCTTCCACACGTCGGTTAACGAGTTCTTCGATTGCTTCAGGGGTCATACCGGAGCGAGTGATAGTCATTGTTCTACATCACAAGACACAACCCATGGTGAGATTTTAAAACGAATACACTAGCATTAGATAACGATAATTTAATACATGCTATGAAATAAAATATAATTACAACATGATTGCCATAACGTATAAATAACAATATAGATAAATAAGCGAGAGAGTCAAAACAAGCTTTTCGTTTCATGAATAAAAGCATAATTCGATTACAACAAATTCCAAAATAGGTACATGATCCACAATTATTTCTACTGCTAACATCTAGACCTAACCATCAGTTTAGTGTCCTACATGATCATGGTACAACTAGTCTAAGGACGAAAACCCAAATGTCTCTCAACATATGACTCCAACCTCCTAAGTCCCCCCCGAGTATCATCACGATCCCTACGGACCTGACGAAACTCCTCCTGTGAAAAAGACATGTGAAGACGAAGACTATTTACACGATCCCTCTTGATATCCAACATAGCACGAACCTTGAGGTTCTCCAACCTTAAGCTGTCAATCCTCTTGATCATACTAACTCTCTGTCCCCTAGCTATCAACTGATCAGCCTCCAACCGTCTCTGAACAGTCTCAATCCCGACAATCCTATCAATACGAACCTCAGATATGTGATGGTAAAAGTCACACACAGCATCATCCAAGTCAATCGGCATATCCTCGAATGACCTAACAATGCCATCCCTAGTGCCAGACGAATCAGAAGAATCCTCTCCAGTTGGCTCTACAATCTCCTCCTCAACTATCGGTGCCGACATCGGGTCGATACCTACCTCAACCGTGTCTCCAGTACTGGTGTCAGCCTCATACTCCTCCGTGTCATCCCTGACATCCCTAGGGTTAATCTCAACATGATCTCTAACATCATCCCCATCACCAATACCCAACTCCTCTATGCTAGTCTCAGATGAATATGAATCTCTAAACCTCTTACGAGGTGGTAAGAGATCAGCACAGGTAGGAGCTAATGATCCCACAACTGGCGTAGATGATGGTACAGAATCAACCGGGGATCTACATCTCTTGCGAGATGGTCCAACAGAATGTAAAGATAAACGCAGGGGTCTCTCTGACAAATCTCCTAAAGATGACTCTGATGTAGTCGGTGGATACAAAGTAGATAATGGAGTAGCACACCAACAACGAAATGCCTCACTACGTCGTGGTGCTCTCCTCGGAGGGTAACACGATCTAGGTGGTACATCTCTAGTAGAAGATGCAGAATGAGCCTAATCTGATGCATCCAAACCCAAAGAATGAACTGGCGAAGAATCCAAAGATGAACTAGAAGAAGATGAGTGATGGTTTGAAGAACGAGGTGATGCATGCCTCGATGCTAATCTGTGAGCTGGTAAAGGTCTAACTCTCTTCCTCGCAGTCAACAACTTACGTGGCCCGTTAAGATGGGTGCGGTAAGGTCGACCAAAAGGAATAGCTTCCCCGGGTCGGATAAGAATCGCTGACCGTTGCCGAATCCTGGGTGGGGCAGTAACAAGAGCAATAGGAAACTCAGATAATGATGATGGACGTGCTGTTACCCTGCTCCTCCAACGAGCAACCAGGTACAACATAATGGTCCCCTTGCGATGGGTGGTCCATCATAAGAATCAGGAGCCTCAGAAGAATGGGTGCATAAGAAATGGTGAAAATAGCTGGTAGCGGGGAAATGTGCTCTTTTGAAGAACATTCTCATCTGGTGAATCAAATACAGAACACCGAATAGGGAACCAAGCACACATCCAGTGGGTGAAAGCGACGATGTCAGTCTCAACCACAAGGAACGGCAGGATGAAATAACAGGGAAGAATATAAAAGTCTCTGGAGCAACCACAGAAAGTAGAAGGAATAACGGTGGAATATCACGCAAAAAGAATAACCCGATAAGGCGTGATCCCACACACTCATCCGCAGATCAGAAGAAATAAAAAAGCAATAAGCTGAAGCCTGCCTATGATCTGCACATGCAATCCGTTTTATGTAAAATCTCCTTTATCTGAAACCCATGCAAGGCATAAAGAACGATGAAATGAATGGCAAGGTAAATATAAGCAAATATAAAATAGTCTCAAGTAATGTTATAGAAATCCTATATATATATAGTATAAATATATATATATATATATATATAATTAGACAACGACGTAAAGCATAGATAGAGCACAATAGATCACATACTGGTTTATAGACCAGACCTAGTATAACTAATACCTGGTCCTATAACATTGGCCTGATTACCATCTGTCCACCACCAACCCAGACGGGGCCCCTCTGGTCATAATACGTGTCCAGCGGGACGTCATTAACAATCCGAACACCAAGCAATCAAGAACACCCACTAATCATGGACGTTTAAAAAAAGTTGTACTTCGTTGCATAAGAAAATATTAATTAAAGTTTTACACCAATAATGTTTTAGTTAAATGTAGCGGAAGCCATAACAAAGTTTTTTGGTAATGACACGATAAATAATAGATAGGTCTTGAAATTGCGAAGTCACATAGCCACATAGACTCCATTTAGCATTAAGAATCAAGCAAGCTAAGCACCTGAGAAAAACATGTTTAAAACAACAACTACGTTGGTGAATTCATAGTTTTATAAGTTAATACAAGAGTGACCATAAAAGATATTCAAACGTAGTGCGACTACCTGATAACAGATACCGCATCACCATAAAAAGTATTTAATGTTGCGCTAAGCTCATGACACTGAAGCTAATAATCAACAGGGCATATTACATCCTGTCACATAGTATTCCTGCCCTTAACCGGTGTCCCAAACCAAAGACCACCATAACACAAATCCGACATACAAATATCCGTTTGTTTCTTGGCAAACTCGAACATGAGCGCTACTCACTTCATAGGGATAATAAGTCCCAATAGATCTAATTTACCACCCTGCCTTCCTCAACCGGATCTCTGGTCAAGAAATTAACATTCATGATAATTCGGACACAGTAGTTGGGTTGTAATCAACTTAAGGCAAACAGCCCATAAACATGTACAACTCGACTCGCGTAAAGAACTTGTGTCCAATTTAAAAAGCAACAATGTTTCTCACGTCCATTCGCGCTCACTTAACCAAACTAATTGGCCATAGGTGACTAACGGCTCATGATAGTTTGGGCAATAGTGGTTTGTAGCAAACTTAGGCAACACATAAACATGTAAAACTTACGTTAAGAACTTGTGTCCAATTTAAAAGCAAACAATGTTTCTCACCCCAAAGTATAAGACTTAGCATTTGGCAAAGTAAACAAGTAAAGCATTTATGTTCATCATTTAAAGCATCCAAGTGTGTTTGAGTTTTAGTAATAAAAGACTTAGATAATTTTATAACATCTTTAATAAATCTCGACACTTACAAAAACTTACTATTTATAGAAACCTTTCCTTTTTAGGAAAGTTTTTAGTTTCAAAATGTTAATAGCGTCCCCTATTTTCTTATGTTTCTATATTTTACAAATCGCTTAAATGTCCATTTCGTACCATTTTTAATAATCCTACTTTTTATTAAGATCGGCATCTCAAATAACCTTTCATGACATTTCTAGTTGTTCTAACTAATTACCTAACGTTTCTATATGTTTCAATTGCATTTAAAATATGCAAAATTGTTCGAAAGTGCCCAAAAACCTATTTTACTATTCACATTAGCACATTATTCATTGGGTTTCGCCGAAAAATATTTCAAGTTTTGTTTGGTCATAACTTGGTCATTTTAAGTCCGATTGCGAAGTGTGATATGTGAAAAACTATCTATTCAGAATAAGCTCTTCAAAACCTACTTTTACTCCTAATGAAAACATTTTTAGGTCACTCAAAACCTCAAAACCATTTCGGGACAGCAAGGGTGTTTTACCGAAATACGACCAAAAATCAACCCAACTCGCATATTAGTGCCTAATCTAACCCTAATCTTTCTTCACCAATAACCAACCAACAAACCTAAACCCTAATCCAACCAAATCTCTATTGTTGTAACTCTCATCAACCCTCAATCTCACCAAGAACATGATATAAAACATAAACATAAAGTTGTAATAATTTTTACTTCCACTTTATAAAAGATGACAAAATATTAATTTATTTCTTTTGTAAAAATATCACAAACACATGGATCTTTATGAACAAACATAGATCTATAAAGATAATAGTTGAAACCAAGCAAAGATTCAAGAAAGACTTACAAATCAAGAAGAACAAGTTGTGAAAACACAAGATCTATACCCAAAAACTATAGATCTATAAAAACCCCAAATAATCTTGCAAACCCTAATTTTATAAATCTTGAAATCAAAGAACTAATGTTTCACAACACCTTAGATATAACTAGGAATGAACTTGGAATGATTGAATCTTGCTAGAAATCAAAGGTTATGAAGTAGGTATGGTGTTGGTTGTGTGCCGTGACCAAAGAGGGAGAGGAAGAGAGATGTGTGTTTTTGTTGGTGAGTTGGAAATGAAATGTAACCCTAAGTTATAAGTATGAGATGTATATATAGGCCAAAGTTAGGGTTTAGGGTTAATGGTGCACCCACATATGACCAACACACACCAAGAGTGTGTGTCTTGGTGGTTTCGGCCGAGCAAGGTCACAAGGACCATTTTGGTTCAAAAATTTTGTCTATGGTTCATTCCTTAAGGCTTAAGCTTGGTCAAATGAAGTCAAAGGTCTAAGTTTGCATGTGATGTGTAAGAGATGGCATGCATGCAAGTTACTAGGCAACAAAGATGTCACTTTCCTTCACATGCATGTCAAGAATTCAAATTTTGAGTTAGTGGAGTATGAATGATTTAATTTCAAGTGCATGGTGACATTGTGGTGGTTTTAGGCTTCCATATGCATATGGGGAGGGGTATGAATGAAATTTTTAGGCTTAGGGTATAAGATTATCGATAACTTGAGTTTACACGAAAAGATTTCGAGTTTCCGGGGTTCTGTTTGGTCAAAAATGCGAAAAACGCAATTTAAAGGATAAAACCCTAAAATTAATATCGGAGGTGATTAAAAATTACGAAACACTCAAGAAAGATAAAATATCTCATATTAAGCCTAAATTAATTAATAACCGATGTCAAAAGCGTCCGATGATGTTTTTTAGTTTTACGCGGTTTAACTTCCCGGTAAACTGTCAGATTTAAACGTAATGTACAAAATTTACAAGTAGATGACCGGAATGGGTCCGAATACTAACCGGGAATTTACAGGGTGTGACATCCTTTCCCCGTTAAAAGAGCTTTGTCCTCAAAGCTTAGGACGTAGCTTGAGACGCGGATACAAGGTTAGCGAAAAGATGAGGGTACTTCTTTCGCACTTGGTCTTCGCTTTCCCAGGTATACTCGAGACCTCTTCTCAAATTCCAACGGACCTTCACGATTGAAATGCGACTTTGCTTCAAACATTTAACTTCGCGGTCCATAATCTCAACCGGTTCTTCAATGAAATTGAGCTTTTCGTCGATGTGGATTTCGTCCAATGGAATAGCGAGCGGTTTGTCCGATAAGCACTTCTTAAGGTTCGAGACGTGAAAGGTACTATGAACACGGCTTAGTTTCTCTAGAAATTCTAGTCGATATGCAACCGTTCCCACCTTGGCGAGAATTTTAAAAGGTCCAATATATCAAGGGTTCAGCTTTCCCCGTTTGCCAAAACGTATTACTCCTTTCCAGGATGATACTTTCAGCATGACCTTATTCCCAACCTGAAACTCCAATGGCTTACGTCTCTTATCAGCCTAGCTCTTTTGTCGATCACGTGAAGCTTGTAGACGATGCTTGATTTGGATAATCTTCTCGGTTGTTTCACGAACAATTTTTGGGCCAGTGAGCTGAGCATCTCCCACCTCAGCCCAACAGATAGGTGACCGACATTTGCGACCATACAACGCCTCAAAAGGTACAGCTTTAATACTTGCATGGTAGCTTTTGTTGTAGGAGAACTCTATTAAGGGTAGATGTCTGTCCCATCCCTTTTCGAAATCTATCACACATGCTCGGAGCATGTCTTCAAATGTTTAGATAGTCCTTTCACTTTGACCATCTGTTTCTGGGTGGTACGCCACACTCATATCTAATTGAGTTCCAAAAGCTTCTTGAAGAGATTGCCAGAATTGAGACACGAACCTGCTATAGCGATCAAAGATGATTGAAACCGGCACTCCATGTCTCGGCACCACTTCTTTCAAGTACTATCTAGTCAGTTTCTCCATTGAGTCATTTTCCTTTGCTGGTAGAAAATGAGCAGATTTAGTAAGTCAATCGACTATAACCCAAATCATATCTTGCCCACTTGCCATCTTTGGTAACTTTGTCACGAAGTCCATAGTTATATTCTCCCACTTCTATTCAGGGATTTTAGGTTGTACCAACAGACCGGACGGTTTCTGGTATTCTGTTTTAACCTTTGCACAAGTCATACACTTACTTACATATGTGGCAATTTTTGCTTTCATGTTGGGCCACCAGTATAGCTTCTTCAAATCTTGGTACATTTTGTCCGATCCAGGGTGGATCGAATACTTTGACTTATGTGACTCATGCATAATCAAAGCTCTCAAGTCACCAAAACATGGTATCCAGTTTCTATTCTTCAAACACAACGTTTCGTCTGAACGTGGCTCTAGATTCTTAATCATGCCATACAAATCTTCTGTTCCGTAATTCTCTTCTTTTCTTGCCTCAACCTGAGCATTCAAGATTCACGCAGGGAGGTTCAAACCGATTGTCATAACCAAGGCTCGAACTCGTAGTGGCTTAGGTCTACTATTTTGGCTCAACGCATCTACCACCATGTTCGCCTTTCCTGGGTAGTTATGTAACTCATAGTCGTAGTCACTTAATAGCTCTAACCATCTACGTTGTCTCATTTTCAACTCCTTCTGATCTAGAATATGTTGCAAACTCTTATGATCAGTGAACACAACGCATTTCGTGCCATAGAGATAGTGTCTCCACATCTTGAGTGCGAACACCACAGCTCCCAATTCCAAATCATGTGTCGTGTAGTTCTTCTCATGGATTTTGAGTTGGCGAAATGCATAAGCTATGACTTTCTACTTCTGCATCAACACTGCGCCTAATCCCTTGTGAGAAGAGTCACAATAAACCACGAAGTTTTCATTCCCTTTGGGCAATGCCAAAATCGGCGCACTACACAACTTTTGCTTCAAGGTCTGGAAAGTAGTTTCCTCCTTTTCACCCCAATTGAACTTTACACTTTTTTGTGTCAGCTTCGTCATAGGCTTGGCAATCTTGGATAAACCTTCGATAAATCGTCGGTAGTAACCGGCAAGACCTAGAAATTGGCGAATTTATGTCTGGGTCTTGGGTGATTCCCAATCCTTGATTGACTTAATCTTCGCAGGATCAACATGAATGTCTTCACTATGAATCACGTGTCCAAGAAAATGTACCTTCGACAGCCAAAAGTCGCACTTTGAGAACTTGGCGTACAATTCTTCCTTCTTGAGCAACTCCAAAATTAGTCTAAGATGTGCATCATGTTCTTCCTTGGTCTTAGAGTGGATTAAGATGTCATCGATGAACATGATCACGAACTTATCTAGGTATGGTCTGCATACCCGGTTCATCAAATCCATGAACACTGCCGGCGCGTTAGTCAACCCGAATGGCATCACTTGGAACTCGTAATGACCATAGCGAGTTCTAAACGCCGTCTTTGGGATATCCTGTCACGGAACCTATGAGTTGGTGGTAACCAGACCTCAAGTCGATCTTTGAGTACACACTTGACCCTTGTAATTGATCAAACAAGTCATCGATTCTCGAAAGTGGGTATTGATTTTTCACAGTAAGCTTGTTAAGTTTACGGTAGTCGATACACATTCAGAAAGAGCCGTCTTTCTTTTTGACAAACAAAACCGGAGCTCCCCAGGGTGAGGAACTTGGCCTTATAAATCCCTTGTCAGATAGTTCTTGTAGTTGAGTAGACAGTTCTTCCATCTCCGACGGTGCTAACCTATACGGGGCTCGGGCTACAGGTGCAGCACCTGGGACTAAGTCAATTTGAAATTCGACTTGTCGTGTGGGTGGTAGTCCAGGTAAGTCTTCTGGAAAAACTTTGGAAAGTCCTTGAACAGTCGGCACGTCTCAGTCGCTTCTCCTCGACTTGTCTTTGTTTTCCTTCTCCGTAACTGTTGACAGATATAGTTGACACCTTTTCTCTATTTACTTATGGGCCTTTTCACATGATATAATGCTCAACTTTAGTTTTTCTTCTCCTTGGCACCTTTGTCTCCTTGAACGATCAGAATTTCATTTCATAAGGAATACCCTCTATATTCTGTCACAGGACCAATCTGCTGCATGATTCTTTGTAACCCAATCCATGTTGATGATAAAGTTGAAGCTAACCAACTTCTATAGGCATCAGGTCGATATTAAATGGATGTCCTAACAATCCTAATGTACAGCCCATAAGCACAGTGTTGGTTTCTGAAGTCCTTCCGTCAGCTAGTTCGATAGCGTAACTAACGTCTAAGGCATAGGGTGTGATGTCTAGCAATGCACTAAAAGTATTTGATACGAAACTCCTATCGGCGCCAGAATCAAATAACATATAAGCATGATGATCGTTGAGAAGGAACGTACCCGTGACAGTGTTGGAACCTGGGTTTACGTCACCTCCTCCTAGTGCATATGCTCTGCCGCTTGTATCAGGAACTCTTGCTTTGTTTCCACGGTTTTGGTTCTTGATCTTGGGGCAATCCTTCCGGTAATTCCCTTGTGCTCCACACTCAAAACAAGTCACAACCCTCTGATTCACTATTTGGCCTCTCTGGGTGGGGGTAGTGGGATTGGTAACCCTGCAATTTCTGGTCAAATGTCCAATCTTGTTGCACTTCCCACATCTTGTGGTGCAAGGGCCTACATGATGAAGCTTACACTTGTTGCAGAGAGGCAAGGTACCTTCATATTTCCTCTCCTCATTGTTACCAGCCACATAGGCTCTAGCAACATTCTGTCCCCCAGTATTCTGTCGTTTGTGGGGTGGTTGTTGCCCACGGTTGTTTCCATAGTTGTTGTCCAATCTTCTCTTGTTCTCTGCATTTCTCACAGCATAACCCTTCAACTTTTGATCCATCAAGTTGTTGGCAATTCGAACAGCATCTTGTAGTCTTGTAGGTTCTGCAGCAATCACATTTCCTTGGATGTTATCGGGAAGACCTCCAATGAATTTCTCCACCCGATCTTCCTCCTCGGGAACCATTTTGGTGCACATCATGGTGAGTTCCTGGAACCTCTGAGTGTAACTAGCGATGTCATTGTTTTTCACCGACAGATTCCACAACTCGGTTTCCATCTTTTGGATCTCATTTCTCGGGCAATACACTTCAGTCATCAGTTTCATCAGCTCTCTCCATGACAAAGCGTATGCGGCATCAGTTCCGATGGTTCTCTTGTGTGAGTTCCACCAGGTTAGTGCACTGTCGAGTAAGGTACAAGTTGCATACTTCACTTGATATTTCTCCGGACAGTTGCTGATGTGAAACACAGTCTCCATCTTCTCACTCCACCTTATCAGACCAACCACTCCTTCGGTTCCTTTAAAACTTGTTGGTTGACACTTCATGAAGTCCTGGTAAGTACATTCACGAGCAACCAACCTATCGCCTCTTCTATTCACATTGTGGTTCTCATTATCGTCACCGTTGTCGCCTCCATTGTTTCCATTCCCATTACCATTTCCATTGTCATTCCCATTCCCGTTTTCATTATCGTTTCCATTATCATTCCCATTCCCAAGTTCAAGATTTTGGTTAACTCGACGAGCTTCTAAAGCTGCGTTCACACGTTGATCGATCATTTCTTCAATTGCGGCGTGTGTCATCCCGGAACGAGTGTTTGTCATTGTTCTACATCACAATACACAACCTATAGTGAGATTTTTGAAACGAATATACAAACATCAGGTAATGATAATTTAATACATGTTATGAAGTAAAATTTAATTGTAACACGTTCGCCAGGAAGTATAAATAACA
>BQNB010129251.1:0-19146 GCA_026074375.1 Tanacetum coccineum
ACTCTTTTACTCTTGAAAAGCTTCTCGAACTTGGTCTTTATGAGGAATTCTTCGCACATGCATAAATCTTTGTTTTTACTTCTTTTCTTGGTCTTTTCTTCACTTTCTCGATCTTGGTTAGCTACAAACATATAAATCCAAATTTGTGCAATATTAGTAGCAAAAGTACGTTAAATTAACCAAATAACATGTACAAAAACCATAATAACGCTCCTAAAAACATACTCAATTTGAGCGTTATCAAATCCCCCCCCCCTCCACTTAAACATTGCTTGCCATCAAGCAAATCCCGAATTAAAGAAAATAAAATCCACATGGGGCACAAGAATGATTAGAAAAATGCGATGCAAATATACCAAGTACTAGTATGAGATAAGATCCTTCGTTTTAAGCTTTTGGTGAAAAACTGAGATGTTTGACAATACCTAAAGGTTTTCTTACTTGATAAACATTTCTAAGCACCTCACAAAAAAGGAATGAAGTATAATTCACTCAACACTCATTTATTTATTTAGTTGTGGAGTATATAAGATAAATTACACTCATAGCTCGGTCGTGACTAAATTTATTACCATAGGCATGTACAAGAAACAAAACAAATCCGATGGGGCGTAAGCACTAAGTGTACACATCTAAAGAGGACTTTTATTGGGTTGTAACCTTTAGGCTTCGGGTTAGTAAGGGCACGGATAAGGCGTGGGAAAATTTTATGAAAGGTGTATCACGAACATATAAGTCAAAAGTCTAGAAACCTCAATGTTGCTAGTTACTAAACAAACCGCAAACCCGTAAATGATTATAGTTACAAACTTCTCTTCAATACACATCAATAACCATATATTTCACGTCTTAGCACATTGGCTAATCGATATCTAAACATACTTCATCTTCATAATAATATAGCACATTGGCTATAATTGTCATCACATTTTTTTTACTTTTTTTTCGATGACTTATTCTTTTTTTTTCTTTGACTTCCTTTATTTTTTTTCTACATCACAACTCCCCCACACTTCGTATAAACATACCTTACAAAAAATACAAAACATAAAGGTGATCAATCTTCATCTTTGTCAGAATGGCACACACAAATGGCGAAGTATGCCATAACTACTAATCATCAAAAACTATCCCACATACCAAGCAACTAGCAACCCACCGTTTAGACTTTGACAAAGGGCTAGGCTAAGGTCTAAAGTTAAATATATATATATATATATTTAGTGGATGTAACAAAAACA
The DNA here is from genome assembly GCA_026074375.1 of Tanacetum coccineum. Taxonomy (NCBI): domain Eukaryota; kingdom Viridiplantae; phylum Streptophyta; class Magnoliopsida; order Asterales; family Asteraceae; genus Tanacetum; species Tanacetum coccineum. The sequence continues at coordinate 1,242 of BQNB010129251.1, forward strand.
AAAAGATTAGCTTAGAGGGTGTCATAAGGGTATCTAGCACTAAAAGTGAGTGCTCACAAATGGGTTCATATGGGAGGTTAACTAGCCGATGTGGCTAGATAAATATCATTTAGATGTAAACGGAAGGCCATTTGGTTTTATCCCTAGCGTTGCCTTTTTATCACGCATATACACTTATATCACACGAATGTGATCTCACTGCAGCATTCGTAATGATTTATAAGCACAAGTTCTAGAATAAATAATATCACTGACACACTCATAGCAAAAAGATTCAAGAATAAAAGATGTATGCTATATATGAAATAGGCTAAAATCCTCACAATTTAGTAGAAAGGGCTACAAATGCGCTAGCAAATGTCATCGATCCTAGAATGGATTTGCAATATTAACCGGGACACATCTCGAATTTTCCAAAGTTTACCGTATTTTCACCAGTGGATTGATCCAGTTATTCTAATATATTAACCTAAAAGCGTGAAAACAACTAGATCATAAGGTCAAACAAGTCTACACAAATTATAAATTAGCCTAAAAATTATAAGTGTTAAAACCGGTTACGTTTCTCCTATTTACCTCCCCCGCACATAAGTTTTGCATTATCGTCAATGTGAAAAATAAACTTCAAAGCATGAAAATAGGGAAATAAGAGTAAGGGAGAACAAAACTTCATGGGCAAAAGAAATCGCGATCGAACTCCATATGATAAAAAGCTACGCAAATGCTAGCATAAATGTGTGAGATCAATTCATTTCGCCTCCAAGCATCCTCCTCCATTACCTGTTGCATTTATTTAAACAAAACAAAACAAAACAAGATGCACATAATAATATATATATTAAACACTACAAGCATGTAACATCCCTCACACTTAAGATTTTCCAAGTTAAAAGACAACTTTCTTAAAGGGTGTACATGTTTATTCAAAATAGAAAAGCTTGGGTTGCCTCCCGAGAAGCGCTTAATTTTTTAATGAGTCATTAGCTCGACTCTTCCCCAAGGTTTAGGATTCTTTGATGATACGGTTCAAGTGGGGGAATTTCAGTTAGGTGCCAGAGATAGTGATAAAATTCATTGTTATGAGGAACCTCTTTTTCATTCAGCTTCCACTATTTGTTAAGTTTTGTGGGCACACCATCCTTCTTGATCTTTATCTTTGTTAAAACTCCATTTCCAACACCATCGATTAATTTTAACTCTTTATCACCAACATGATTCAGCAATGCATCGTCTACAAACGTCTTCGCATTCGTGTATGAGATATGCATGATTCAATCCTTAAAAAAAGTTGATACGGTAGGTGAGTTAGACATGATTTGTTTCGAGTTTGGCATGGTTGGAATAGGCTTGATCTCATCCTCCTCGATAGCTGCAACATCACCCTTATCATTCTCATTTCGGATCGAGGGTGGTTTCTAAACAAATTCATGTCTCGATTTGGTATTTGTGGTACGGGGAAAGGATTTAGAATGTTGGATTTTCTTAAGATACTCAAACTGCCTCTCTAAGTTCTCGATAATCTCTTAGTGGTTCCTTAATCCTTGATTGATTTTACATTCCAATTTAACCACGTGGTTCTTCATTCATTCATTTGCTTCTGTCTGTCTAGCCATCCACTCTCTCATCATATCCTCAGTTGAGGTTTTAGGTCTTTTGAAATATTGTGATGGATGTGGCATTTGATTATGTGGTTGATATCGAGGATAGTGACAGTTTGGGTTACGGTTTAGATAGGAATACGGGATTTCGGAATTTTAGTCGTGATATCTTTGGACGTAATTCGCTTCATGAGTTTTACACATCGTCGTGTCATCATTCATGTATATTTGTGAAGCGTGGTTGTCTCTACGACCGTCTCTCATCTCTTTGTAGTGAGAGCTTCGAATTTTTGGAGTGAGAGCTTGTGTGTGCCATCAAAATGGATTTTTGTAATGAACAGGAATTTAAAATCGATTTTTGTAGTGAGAGCTTCGAATTTATCCATCAAAATGGCATGATCGGGATTGATGTTGCTTCCACCGGCGGAAACAATGGTTTTTGGTTTGGGATTTTAAGAATCATCTGAGAAATCGAGTTTTAAAAGGACCTTGTCCTCAAGGATTTTGAAAGCTTCGTTGGGAGTATTGTAGAGGAAGATTCGTCCGGCGTCGAGAATTCCTTGTGTAGGATTGTCTAAACCATGATAGAATATTTAAATTATCATGCCTTTGGTTAGACCATGTTCATAACAAGTGTGAAGCATTTCTTTTATTCGGAGCCAAGCTTCAATGAGAGTTTCGTAAACGATGTTGGGTTTCAGAAGTGTCTATAACTTAGTGCTGCTACTTATACAAGTTACTGCTGCTAGTTCTACTTAGTGCTGGTGGTGAAGACTGCTAAAGATTGAAGAAAATAGACTAAGTCATTAGTACTGTTAGTGTTAGTATAGTTAGTACTGCCAGTACATTGTTAGTACTGCCAGTATAGTTAGTGTTGTTAGTAGTAAGTTAGTACTGCTAGCATATAATAGTTAGTACTGTTAGGAGATATGAATGAGTTATAATAGGAATAGATATGCATTATCTCTTCACACGTTTTGTAAGCTCATTAGGGTTTTTCCTTGGTGTATAAAAGGAACCCTACGGCACTAGTTAGAGATATAACTCTCTCACAAATATTCATAGTTAGTAATCTATAACCTAGCAGATTAATAGTAATTAAAGTTCTGTTTCATTCATTGTTCTTCTTAGCAGTATAAGTTAGTTTCCGCATAACTTATATTGTTCATAGTTATTGTTTCTCTTGTAGTTTGTTTGGATTTATCCAGATTGACTACCAGTTAATGCTGATGTTAGTACTGTTAATATTAGCACTGCCAGCAGACCAGAAGTTAGTACTGCTAGTCTAATAACTCCTCCTACTACAACAAGTGTCTTTGAAGATGAAGATATTTTTCTTACTAATGCTCTGGTAATGTAAGTGACAAGGCAAAGCTTAAAGGAGTTGAAATCCAAGAAATGAAAGATGCTGAAAGACCTGCAAGATCAGTTTTGACCTTGAAGCCACTTCTAAAAATTAATCCTAAAGACAAAGGCAAAGAGGTTCTTGAGGAAGAACCTGAACCAGTAAAAGTAAAATCAAAGGATTAAGGTGAAGCACAAATTGAGAGAGATGTTGAAATAGCATTAAAGGTTCAAGCAGAACTTGATGAAGAAGCTAGATTAGAGAGACATAGACAAGAGCAAGCATCTTTGAACTACATTGCAAATTTGTATGATGAAGTTCAAGCAAGAATAGATGTTGATCATGAATTAGCTGTCAGATGGACTCAAGAAGTACAGGAAAAGTACACTGTGGATGAAAGAACCAAGTTACTTGCAGAGTATTTTGAAAATAGGAAGAAGCAGTTGGCTGAAGAAAGAGCAGTTGCAATCATGAATAAACCTCTAATAAGATCTCAACTGAGAAGCCTAATGATGACCTACCTTAAGCATACAGGTAGATACAAACATGCTCAGCTAAACAAAAAGACTCTTGAAGAGATTCAGATCTTATACATCAAGGAACAAGAAAGAATTACAGACTTTGTTCCTATTGGGTCTGAGAGAGATGAAAGAATGATTGAGAAAATGAATAAGAAAGCAGCTGGTGTACATAAGGAAAAGGTTCTTGAAGAACCTGACGGTACTAAAGTTGAAGGAAATAAAGAGAGTACCAAAAAAAGACCAGGCAGAAGACTTAAGATGAAAGCAACAAAGAAGTTTAGAATGCAAAAGACAGACTCTGATCTTGAAGAAGAAGAGCATCTAAAGACTTTTCTGAAGCTAGTCCCAGATAAAGAAGGAATAATAGATTATGAAGTCCTGGAGAAGAGATTTCCAATCATTAACTGGGAATCAAAATTCTATCATCTTGACAGACATGGAGCAGAGTGCGTCTACTACATGATCTTTAGATCTGATGGAAGTTCTAGATGGATTAAAACCTTTTCTGAGATGGTGACAATGTTTGATAGGCTAGATCTTGAAGAGTTATATAACCTGGTGATGTAGAGGTTTGAATCAACTACTCCAGAAGGTGTTGATCTAGTTCTTTGAGGAGATTTAAGGACAATGTTTAATGCAAATGCAGAAGATGATATTTGGAAGAATCAAGAGGAATGGATTCTTAGGAGTTGGAATTTCTATGAGAATTGTGGGGTACATACTTTGATACTGGAAGATGGTATTGAGATTCATATGCTTGCAGAAAGAAAATATCCACTCACAAAAGAAACACTTGAGAGGATGTTGTCTTTAAAGTTGATTATTGAGTCTGCCAGTGAAAGTGATTATAATCTGCTTAGGTTCATTCAAAAGCATATTGATGAATATGGAAGCTATGATGGAAGTGAGAAGGATCTTAAAGTGTTGGTTTCATTACCACACAACAAATGGTCATCAGTTGACCATGTCTAACAGACATCAAGAACTGGCTAGTCTAGAGCAAACGGCTTCTGGTAAAAACTTTTCAAATCCGTTAATGACTGATAGTTTGCCAAAAACTATATGGTTCTCAACTCACCATGCTTTACAGTAAAGAGTTGGCTATTCCAGAGCAAACGGCTACTGGTAAAGAAATATCAAATCCGTTTATGGCTGGTAGTTTGCCAAAAACTACAAAGCCAACTTACTTGGTGCAGCTGTGTTGATGAGTTGCCGAGATGCTGTGATGATGACAAAGACTAGAAACTAAAGAATTTCAAGTTTACAAAGTAACAAAAGAGTTCAAGTTCATCAAATAGCATATTAAAGAGTAGTAGTGTGTTCAATACATCCTCCTAGTGTTCAAGAAGCTCAAACTGAAGAAACATGAAGGTTAACAAGTGAACATCATGTTTAGGGGAGGATTATTAGGTTTCAAAAGTTTCTACAACTTAGTGCTGCTACTTATACAAGTTACTGCTGCTAGTTCTACTTAGTGCTGCTGGTGAAGACTGCTAAAGATTGAAGAAAATAGACTAAGTCATTAGTACTGTTAGTGTTAGTATAGTTAGTACTGCCAGTACATTGTTAGTACTGCCAGTATAGTTAGTGCTGTTAGTAGTAAGTTAGTACTGCTAGCATATAATAGTTAGTACTGTTAGGAGATATGCATGAGTTATAATAGGAATAGATATGCATTATCTCTTCACACGTTTTGTAAGCTCATTAGGGTTTTTCCTTGGTGTATAAAAGGAACCCTACGACACTAGTTAGAGATATAACTCTCTCACAAACATTCATAGTTAGTAGTCTGTAACCTAACAGATTAATAGTAATCAAAGTTTTGTTTTATTCATTGTTCTTCTTAGCAGTATAAGTTAGTTTATGCATAACTTATATTGTTCATAGTTATTGTTTCTCTTATAGTTAGTTTGGATTTATCCAGATTGACTACCACCCTTAACAGGCTAGAAAGATCTATTCAGACTGGGATCAACAAACGAGTTGGTGAAAGCTATGAATATTATTTATGATACGTTTAAACTTTGTGGGAAAAAAGTATCGGCTTATAAAAGCTTCTCTCACTTCATTCCATAAAGTAATAGTTCCTTCATTAAGTTCATTCAACCAAGTCTTAGCTTCTCCGGATAACGAGAAAGGAAAAGTCCTCAATTTAACCGCTTCCTCTTGATTTTCACCATATTGGAATAGGCTACTAATCTCAAGCAAATCAGCTACGTGTCGATGAGGATCGAACCGGATTCGCCCATCAAATTGATTATCCCGAATCATTTGCATGTGGGTACCCTTGATATGGAAATGATCGAAAATAGGGAGTTGGTGTTGATCCCACTTGAATAGATCTTGCTTAGCTTGTAAAAGGCTTAGTTGTATTGAATAAATCCAAGATAACTATGGTAGAAACTTTGATTGAATATATCAAAGACTATGCGGAATCTAGTCTATGATACTAAGAAGAATAATCAATAAAACAGTAAATATTGAATACACACAGAGATAACCAAACTTTTAGCCTTAATATATTAATACGAACACTCTTGATAGTCTTAGGGTTATACAAAATCTTAAAGCTATATATTACTGAATATGAAAATGGGATATATAAACTACATGCCTTATGGTCTCCTTTTATACACCAAGGAACCCTAATGGGCTTACAACATGTTTTGTACTCATACATATCTTTTTCTAAAATATCTCATACATATCTCTTTAGTAGTACTAAAACAGACTAATAGTACTAACTAAGTGTAACAGCAGAAACTCTTGTAGCAGTAGTAACATTTTTTACTGGCAGTACTAATATTACACTAGCAGTAGTAATGACTTAGAAATTTTTCTTCAATATTGAGCAGCAGTAGTAACTGTTAAGAATCCTAAACCTTGTTCTCTAGGAGGATTCTTCCAAACACTTCATCTTCTTGGTCTTTCAGCCTGTATGAATATCTTCCTAAGAAGTTCTCTTGACATCTCATTATCTTGATCCACCAAGAGCTTTGCGACCAGCATCAATGTAAGAGTTCCTCTTGACAATGGATACTCCTTCTCTACCAGCATGTAGATGTCTATTCCCTTCTCTGTAGACACATGATGCACTCCACATGAATCATATAGCTTCTAAGTTAAATCATGAATATTCTTTTGAAGCTTCCATAACTCATCATCTGTATCTGGTTTAAATAATCTCTTCAACTCAACCCATATCTCTCTTTCTTTGTCATCTGTTGGTTCTGTTGAATTGAACTTCTCTTTAACCAGACTCCACAGCATCACTAAGTCATCCCTGTCAAAGGCTTTCAGCATATCATCAAAGAAGTGATGTACCTCAGTATGATTTCCAACTCTGATGATCTTCCAGTACTTCCTAGTGCCTTCAGTGTAAATCTCCCAGTCAATTATTGGATACTTAGTTTGTAAGGCTTCAACATTCATCCCTTGCTCTGGAACTATTATCATCATTTGTTGTAGCTCTTCTTGTGACAGTTCATCAGCTTCTTTATCTCTTGGTTCTTCAGCTAGTTCTGAGCTTTCACCAGTCTTTTGCCTCTTAGAACTTTCTTGATCAAGTTCTTCTTCTGCATCCCTTTTTGAACTTCCAGCTGCTAACTTAGGAACTGCTCTGTCAACTTCACTCTCTATTGTTTCACTGCCTTTCACCAACTCTGCATCCATGTCTACAAATATGTTTACTCTTTTCATTTCTTTCTCAAACAACATCTGGATCTCTTCAAAACTTTTGTTCTTCAATTGAGTGTGCTTGTATCCAGCCATGTTCTATAAATAAGTAGACATTAGGTTTCTCTTTTGAGTTTTAGTTGGTGGTTTTCTTCTCTGCTCTTCTGCTCTAAGTCTTGCAAAATGTTTCTTTCTTTCATTCATGAGCTCCACAAATAACTTTGACCTTTCTTCAATGGTAAACTCTTCTCTCTCTTGCTCCTGTAATCTTGTAGCCAGCTCATAGTCTGTATCCATCATAGCTTAAACATCATCCCATTCAGCAATGTTTGCAGCTTTACTAGCTTCTTCTTCTTTTTCTCTTTTAAGTATGGCTTCTTCATCTAACTCTACTAGAAGTGTCTGAGCTACATCAGCATCATATTCAATTTGATCTTTCTTCTTCTTTGGTTTTTTAGGTTCAACCATCTTTGTCTTTCCCTTGTCTTTTGGATCAATTTGTGGAGGAGGTACTCTTACTCTTGTTCCAGACTCACTAGGCTCTTGCATAGTTACTCCTTTTGCCTTTGATTTCTCACTCTTCATCTTTATAAGGGTTTGAGAAATAGTGAGGTCTTCATCTTCAATAGGAGTTGTTGTTGTTGTTGTTGGAGGAGGAGTACTTGGCTCAACAGTACTAACAGATACACCAGCAGTAGTAACGGGTGCACTGGCAGTAGTAACAGGTTTAGCAGTAGTAATATTAATACTAGCAGTAGTAATTGATGTACTAGTAGTATTAACTCCAATATCATGACCATACCTCCCTTGAGTCTCTGAATCCTCTTGAAACCATGAAATCCCTTCATCTTGACCAATTTCATTCCTCCCTGGTTTGGATGTATCCTCCTGATCATCCAAACTCTTTTCAACAGAAGACTTTATCCTGACTTTGAATAATCTCCTCTTGAGTTGTGGAGTTCTTGACTTCTTCTTACTTTCTAGCTTCTTAACTCTTTTCTTCAACTTTTTAATTTCCAAAGCTTGAGCATCCTTTACATTCTCTAAGTCAAGAACTCTGTCAGACAGTTTTGTACAAAGGTCCATTAATTCCTATAGTTTCATACTGTCTTCCCCACTTCCAAGTGTGTTAACTCTTAAGAGAGGTGGTTCATTGGACTGTTTAGACAAACTCTCAAACCTAGTTTGAGCAGGTCTGTCCCCCATGGTGTCTTGGCGCCTAGGACTACCACCTGAACTAATTCCCTGAGGAAAAGGATCATTAGGTATTGTTGTGGATTAGGTCCTATTTATGTTACCACTGCCATGCTCTGCATCTAAGCTAGTAGCAGTAGTGGCAACCCTTTCTACACTGTCTCCCCTCTCCTCATGGACAGTCTCATCTGCGATAAGGGTAGTAGGTCCACTAGACTGAGATATCTCAGTGGCCTTTCTTTTGGTTGTCCTATGTTTTTGGGTCATTTTAGGTTGAGATGATGATGCAACAATAGGGATTGGTTCTACATGAGATGGTGAAGCAGTAGTAGGTGTGTGTTAGGATTCAGTGGGTTATCCTAAACCTTTACCCTCCATTGCTTGTGATTGTATCAACATAATAGCAAATAATGGTGTCACAGTCCCTGAAAAATCTTTTACTTGCCTTCTCATGTTTGCAAAAACCTTTTTAGTATGAGAAGGTGTATCATATTCATCATTAAAAACTGCTGCAAGATTTTCAATTTGATTATTCAAAAACTGTTGTAAAAACCTTAGATACATTAAAAACTTTTTAGAATTAGGATCCAAGTTTCTCCACATACTATCAAAAATCAATATAGAAAAGTTAAACTTTTGTTTCTTAGCCAAACATATAACTGCGGATGCTATATTAGTACCAAATTCATTCCAAGCAGTTGATTTAGAACTTAAACATTGTAAGAAGGTATGAATGAGATACTTTCATTGAGGGGAAAAGAAAGATTTATAAAAAGTAAGTTTATCAGAAAGCTTTTCATACCCCATCAATTGAAGGTTTTCAAAAATCTTAGTGTTTGTAAGACAAGTAATACCATCCTCATCATTAGAGTGAAGATCTCTCCTCACAAATGATTCTGTTATTACTATAGTCTTGCCATCAACTTTGACACGTATTTATGTTTCATTATTGACTGTTTTGATCTTTGCAGTAGACCAAAACTGCTCAATATAGGACATATAGACAGTTGGACTTACAGTTAATGCATACCTGATAGGACTAGCATTAAGAAAATTATCTATCTCTGCAAAATCAGCATTATCTTCTGATTTTTCCAAGTATGCCACCATATTATGAGAATCAGCAAAGATTAGGTCCGCCATTGATGAGAATTGTGAATGTCGGTGATGAATTCGAGTTAGGGTTTGTAAAATTTAGATCGTAAGAGTGTTTAAGAGTGATTACTTTGTGAACAAAAATGGTTTTATAGGGAATTAAGCAAACCCATGGGTGAAGTAACCAACTAATTTATGAAAGACACCCTCAGCAGTTGTATCCCCAACGGTAACCTAGCAGTACTAACTTGGCCAACAACATTAACTTTTTGCCTGACAGCACTAACTTTTTGCCCAACAGCATTAAGCCATGCCAGCAACACTAACTCTTGAGTTACCAGAATAAACCCTAATTTTATCCAAGTAGTATGTCCAACCCATTACAATCATCAATCTAATCAAACAACACCTCAGAGATTAAGCATTCCAATGCTAGCAGTCAAAAATTGAAAACGACTAACATCAAGTGCTTTTGTGAGTAAGTCTGCAACATTATGATCAGTGTGAATCTTGATCACTTGAATTAATCTATTCTCATATGAATCCCTGATGAAGTAATGTTTAATCTCAATGTTCTTAGTCTTTGAGTGAAACACTGGATTCTTAACTATGCAGATGGTGCTTTCATTGTCAATGAAAATCCTGGTATTCATAAAGTTGTATCCATAATCCAGCATTTGATTTTTGATCCATAACACCTGTCCACAGCAATTAGCCGCAGCTACATACTCTGCTTCAGTAGTAGAGTTGGCAACTACAGTTTGCTTCTTGCATTGCCATGAAATCAATATACTCCCAAGAAAATGACAACCTCCTGTTGTGGATTTCTTATCTAAACTTGCACTAGCATAGTCACTATCAGAATAAGCTTCCAAGTCAAATAGTGAGTCCTTAGGACGCCAAAGGCCCAATTTAGGTTGACCTTTTAAGTATCTAAAGATTCTTTTCACAGCATGAAAATGTGAAACTTTAGGCGTGACTTGAAATCTTGCACAAGCACATATAACAAACATTATATCAGGCCTAGAGGTTGTTAGATACATCAATGATCTAATCATTGATCTATATAAGTGAACATCAACATCTTCAGCTTCTGCATCCTTAAGTTATGGCTTTGAAGTCTCCATGGGTGTACTTGCTATCCTCACAGTTCAAAAACCAAACTTCTTCAAGATTTCATCCACATACTTGTCTTGGCTAATAAAAATCCCATCTTCTTTTTACATCAGCTGCAATCCTAAAAAGAAAGTGAGCTCACCCATAGAACTCATCTAGAACTTCTTATGCATCAATTTCTCAAACTCAATGCATAACCCCTTCTTAATAGATCCAAAAATGATATCATCTACATATATTTGAACTAGTATAATATCACCTTTGACCTTTTTAATGAACAAAGTCTTGTCTATTGTCCCTCTCTAAAATCCATTTTCCAATAAATAGGTAGACAAAGTCTCATACTAGGCTCTAGGAGCTTGATGTAGACCATATAATGCCTTTTCTACCTTATAAACTCTGTCAGGGAACTCTGAATCTTCAAACCCTGGAGGTTGGCAAACATAGACTTTCTCTTCAATCTTGCCATATAAAAATGCACTCTTCACATCCATCTGGCAAACAACAAAGTTCATGAATGAGGCATAGGCTAAGAACAGCCTAGTTGCTTCAATCCTAGCAACTGGAGTAAAAACCTCATCATAATCTATTCCCTCTTCTTGAGTGTAACCCTGTGTAACCAGCCTTGCTTTGTTTCTAACAACAATACCTCTCTCATCTTTCTTGTTCTTGTAGACCCATTTTGTCCCAATGGCCCTCTTGCCATATGGTAAATCAACCAAAGTCCAAACCTTCTGTAATTTAAACTATAGAAGCTCATCCTGCATTGCTTCTATCCAGCTTGGATCAGTCAAAGCTTGAATCACCTTCTTGGGTTCTACTTGTGATAGAAAACAAGCAAATAGACAATTTTGAATGTCTTTGGGGTTTGTTCTCCTCTGCTTATGAATTAAACTCATCAAACCATGTTCTTCAGAATTCTTAGTCACCCTTCTTGTTTGAGTTGCTGAATGTAGATCTCCAATAATCTGTTCAACTGGATGATCTTTGTGAACTCTTGTTGTTAAAATAGGACTGATAGGCATAGAAGACTCTAAATTATTCATGTCTCCTCCTGCAACAAAGTCTTCATCATCATAAGCACCACCAAATATGCCAGTATCTTCCAAATTAGGCATCTTTGGATCATGATAACGCTCAAATTATATATGTTTTTATATGCGTTATCAATGATTTTATATATCAAATTTGGTTAAATATAAGAACTTTTGGTGTAGAATAGAGTATATTTGCTATTGTAGGTTCTAAGTACGTGTCATGGAAGAAAACAAAAGAATACACAAAGATTTGAAGCTTAAACAAAGAAATAACTAAAGATAAAGATCTCCCGACGCCTGTTCACTGTTTTGGTCATAACTCGGTCATACGAACTCCGTTTTAGTTGATTCAAGCGGCCACGCGAAGAGAATTAAATTATCTACAACCTTGAAAAAGGCCAACTGCTAAAAACGATCAAAAGTACGCCGTACTTGCAGAAAGTGCAGCACACTTTTCACCAGAACTGAAAAATCCTTTAACACCCAAAGTGCGGCGGTTTTACCAAAAGTGCGGCGCACTTTTGAGGCGGTGGAGAAAATTAAATACAATTAAATGCTAAGTGCATTAACTCACTAAGTTCGGCGCACAAATAAGTGTGTGCGGGGCACTTTGGCCCCCGAAAAGCCTATAAATACCCTCCTTGGCTCCCTCATTTCATATATCTCTTATACAATCTTCATACATCTTACACACACAATCTCTAAAGCCTTTGGAGAGGAGGAAGGAGTGGTGAGGATCCTTGGATCCAATGATCCAAACACCCCTTTAATCCACCATCTCACCACCATTTCACCACCATACTACCACCACAAACCACCACCATATCCATGAATTTCCAGAGTTCTAACACCATATCTAGCCTACATATCATCCATTTCTAGAATCTAAACACTTTCCACTTTGATTCTTAGAGGATTCACACCAAATTCTCTTAAGATCATCACCATAAACCTTGTTACCAAACACTCTATTTGGTGATATATTGCGGATTTCCAGAAGTTACTTGGTATTTTCTGGGTTATCTTAGCATTTGGTTGTTGGTTGATCATGGAACTACTAGTTTTGGGTTGGTGGTTATGTTAGTCGAAATATTGGTATTGTTACTTTGCTCTAATATGTGAAACATGAATAATATTTGGATGATTTTGCTATGACTTATGAATATACATGTTTATGAATTTGATGTTATCTTTACTTGGATCCTTGTTTATCATTTGGTATATCATTGCAATTGAAATAGGCCGAAAGGGTTAATTGTCTTGATGTATTTTGAACCGTTTGTCTATGGCGTGTCAATATCATACTTGTGAGAATGGTGTGGTAAATTAATAAATTTAAGACCATTCCTTATGTTGACCGACCGGGTTGGGAGGAATTCATATGTATGAATATTTGATATAAACCACTCTTAATGCGCTTGTGATGATGTAGTATAAAGGCCGAAAGGATTCTATGTTATCATTGGTAGATATGCTTGTTATTATGACTCCCCGTCATATATGACTTGTATGCTTTGTTTATATAAAGTCTTGCTCTATCTATATCTATTATGTTATGTGGACCATGCCTTGGTATCTTGCTTGCTTTACACACGTTTAGGCTATTTGACCCGTGACAATCATTTAGCTTTGTTACTTGATGAACAATCTGTGAATTGCTACAAATCCCGTGGAACGACCTGGACTTACCCAATACTATATTACACTCGAATAGGGTATACTTGCCCGAATGTTGTGTTTTTGGCCAAAATCGGTATTTCTAGTTATTATAAATTTAAAGCTTGGAAAACACACATCAAGTTTTTGGCGCCGCTGCCGAGGATTTGTTTAGTTGTTTGCACATTGTTTGCTTGTTCTTGTGCATCTTACGTGTGTTTCGTGTTCTATATCCCTTGAAATCTCAAAACTTATAAACTCGCCGTACCGTTTTCTGGCAAACGGAACCCAAAAAAAATTATTTTTCCTCATGAAGTACGCCGCACATCCATTTTGTGCGCCGGTTTTCCTGAAAACCCAAAAAGTACGTCGGACTTTTCCCAAGTGCGCCGCACTTTCTGCAGAAATTTTCACCAGTAGAATCAGATTTAAACCCAAAACCAAAACCCAAACAAACCCCAAACCTCTAGTCTCAGGTATGTGATCATTTGAAATCCCATTTATCGGATTATACGCCTTGTAATTTTGTGAATATTTAGTTGTCATTCAAAATAAAAATAAAAACCAAAAAGATTTTTATTTCTATGTTATTTTACTTTCTTTTTGCTTTTGGCATGTTCTTGTTTATATAATAAAAATCATGCTTTTGTTAGATTTTAGTTTCTCTTTTGTGCATCTATTAAAACTCTAAAAAAATTTGTTGTCAAAACTCATAGTACACCGCACTTGTTATTAAGTGCGTCGTGTTTTCTCAACATCCAAAAATATTGATTTCGTATAAAAAATAAATAAGTTGCATTTTTATTTATCTTCTGTGAATATTTGTTATATGTTTCTTTGTTTCTCCATGCTTGCTTGTTTGTGTATGTTGGCCTGCGTGTTTTAAAAAAAGGCATAAAATATTGTCAAAACTATAAAATCTTAAAAAAAGTAGTTTCGTGTTTCCTTTTGTTTAGTTGGTGTGTTTGTGTTTGTCTATTTATGTGTTTGCCCGTGTTTATGAATGTGTTTGTATTTGTGATATTAAATAATAAGTGAAAGATCTAAAAACATGTCCTCTATTGTAATAAAACCGTCGCACATGTGTTTGTGTGCGGCGCACTTTTGTTAAATTTTTACCGCGCTAGTATTTTGAATTTTTGAAAAAACAATAAAAAGGTTAAATGCGATGTACGTCACACTTTCTTTTAAGTGTGACGCACTTCTGGTCTAAAAAATATAAAAAAATTATAAATAGATATATTAATAAAAATGAAAAAAACAATAAAAAAATTTACGTTATATAATTATTGTATGTTAGATTTTTGTCTAAAAAAATTAAAAAAATAAAATTTGTTTTAATACTTTCTTTGTATTTATAAGTTTTTGTACCTTAAATAATTATTATATGTTTAATATGTATTTGTCTTTAAATCAAAATTCATATATAAAAAAAACTAAAAATTCAAAAAGATTTTATGCGTGCTTGTTTTTAGTCAAATGTGTATAAATAAAAAATTATGAAAAAAATAAATATATATATATATGTATAAATTAATTTTTTTAATAATAATAGTAATTTTTTAAATTATTTTAAACCTCAAATAATAAGTGTATGCCTAATATATGTTTTTCCTTAAAACTAAAAATTAAAAAAAAAGATCTTATTTTTGCTTTGGTATGTGTTTATGAATGTTTGATTACTAGTAATTATATTTTCCTTCTTATACTCCCTCCGTCCCAAAATTATTGTCCCTCGACAAAAAACACACAGATTAAGAAAAGTGCATTTATTACTGTTTTCTCTTTCTTACTTTTTGACAGAAAGACAGTTTTACCCTTAGGTAATTAATTTAAGTCTTCTTTAAAGTTTGTAATAATAATTTCAAACAAGGGTAATATAGTAAACTTGATCAAACTTCTTAATCTATTTTTAGTAGTGGACAATAAAATTGGGACATCCCAAAAAGGAAACGTAGACAATAAAAATGGGACGGAGGGAGTATTATTTTTCATTTTGAATTGTTTTGTGTGTGCTTGGTTTAGTAAATTGTTTATGAATAAAAAATTTAATGAAAAAAAATATTATAAAAATACATATGATTTTGAACTTTGTGGGTGTGTTCGCTGGAAACCCTCACAAGACTATAACTCGTTCACTCGGGCCACCGAGAGGTTTAAAGGCTTGTTGCATACGCTAAATGCAACCGTGATGCATACGAAAGTGCGCTGTTATATTTTACGGTTTTCATAGTTTTATTTGCAGATTAAATAAATAAGTGGAGCTTGGATGGTGGTAATGCTTATCATTTGGGGTAGTGATATATTTGAATTATAATATTACATGTGGTAGAACACACATGACGGCATTCTGTTTCGCGTCGTATCTTTCAAAATTCAGCTGAGAACTTATGAGCCCCGGGAAGTTTCGTTTCTCTTATATTTATTTTTCCCGTTTGTCCTACTTTTAAGTTATTTTCTAATTACGCATAATGCTCAACTTAAGTGTGGAGGGAAAATAAATTAGAAAATCCGACTCATTATTAATTTTTAACTATTGTTCGTCCTCGGTAATCTAAAAATCTAATCTTGTTTTTTAATTTCTTTTGCCATTTAGGTTAATATATTAGAATAAAAACGTAGTAAATAAATAAGTTTTGAAATTCAGAGATGTGCCCGATGATAAAGGCAGATCCGTCTCGGGATTGATAACATTACTTGCGTCATTTATATAACAATTCTAGAAAAATATGTGAGGATTTTGAGCCTTGTTCTTTAGCATATGTTATTTATGCTTGATTCATTGATTTATGAGTGTACCGGTGCATTTTTGTTAATTTAGAACTTGTGACTTGATAATTCATTACGGACCGAGTGAGATCTCGTTCGCGGTTGATTTAGGTATTTTTAGAATGTGATAATTCTCAGAGTGCAACTTAGGATTTAACCTAAATAGCCATTCCATTTAACATATTATTTTTTAGGTAATTACACTGATTAGTTAACCACACCCCCCCCCCAACAATTAAACTAATTTGTTCAAGCATATCTTTAGTGCTTGTCCCCTATGTTTCAACCGTTTGTGCCATTCTATTCATTTTTCTCATCCACTAAAATAAAAAAAATACAAAAAATATATAACCTTTAGCCTAGCCTTACCCCTTATCGAAAGTCCCTATGGTTGGTTGCTAGTTGCTCGGTATGATTGGTTGATTTTTGCTTATAGTTTGCTCGCGCTTTGTTATGAGGGTTGTACCATTTCAACGAAGATGAAGAGTGCACGCTTCATGTTTCGTATTTTTTGTGGTGTACACTTATATTAAGTGTGAGGGAATTGTTAGTTGTGTGAAGGATTGAGTGAAAAAAAAGTCGAAAAAAAAGAAAATAAGAAAAAAAAGAAGTAAAAAAAATGATGAATAAGAGTTGGATTGTTGTTGGCACTTGCGACGTATTGTTATTTGTTGCCGGTCTGGTTCGATCGAGAGAGGATGGAATGTCTGATTACCTCAGGGTTTGTGGATTGTCGTAACTAGCTACATGTGGTTTTTTCTTGGACTTGTCGGACTTGTATTATTATAAAACCATTTATCCAATATATATTTCCCATGCCTTATCCACACCCTTATAAACCCTTAGCCTAACATTACAACCCGAATAAAAGTCCTATTTTGATAATTATACCTGGTGCTTACGCCTTGTCGGTGCAGTTTTGTTTCTTGTACAAGCCTATGGTAACTTAATGAATCATGTCTAAGCAATTGAGTGTGATTTCCCTTTTACCTTCTATTACACCATATACGAGTGTCTGAGTGAATTATATTTTTCCTTATTCGTGAGGTGCTAAGTCATGTTATACAACATGAAATTATTGGGTATTGTCAAACATCTCTGTTTTCACATATTAAAAAAATCCAAAAATATTTTTCATAATTCTATGTTTGTTTTGTAAAGCTTATTATTTTTCCTTATTTTGCTTGAGGGCAAGCAAACCCTTAAGTGTGGGGGGGTACTTGCGCCTTTTGCACTTAATTGTTACAAAACCAAAAAAATATTTCCGATTTTTCACACCCTATAAAAATTTTAAAAAAAAATAAAAAGCAAAAAAATATCAAAAATTTAAAATTTTCCCTTATCTTGTCACTTAGGACCTTGTTTATAAAATTTCTTTTCTTAGATTTGCTTGAGGGAAAGCAAAGTTGTAAGTGTGGGGGGATTTGATAACGCTCAAATTATACATGTTTTTATATGCGTTATCAATGATTTTATATATCTAATTTGGTTAAATATAAGAACTTTTGGTGTAGAATGGAATATATTTGTTATTGTAGGTTCTAAGTACGTGTCGTGGAAGAAAACAAAAGAATACACGAAGATTTAAAGCATAAACAAAGAAATAACTAAAGATAAAGATCTCCCAAAATAAACGAATTGCATATACTTGGTATGCATGCTAACGCATACAAGGTTGCTATTCTGATTTCAAATATTGTTCCCACCTGTGAAATCATTTATGTGATGTCATTATCAGAAGTTCCAACTTACTACTATCTATCAAATCGCACTTCTAATTTCAAATATATATATATATAACCTATATAAAAGAAGGTTTTTGAAACCATCATCTTGGCTTTAAAAATCCAGATTACGACACTTGTATATTCAGAAATAATCAACGCTTGATATTGAAAG
>BQNB010129252.1:0-19146 GCA_026074375.1 Tanacetum coccineum
ATTGACAAAATCACTTGAATAAAAGTACCCTCTCAAACACACGGAATAAAATCAACTTTCATCTTTGTTAGAGAATTAGGCATGGAATGTAACTGTGTATGCTTCTTGTTCAGAACGGATTTCGGCAACAGAGGTAAATTTACTTGTTCGGCACCTTTCGCTTTGTAGGTCAGCAGTAGGATTGGTGGTGGACATTAACAGTGATGCGTCCTGATTGGAAATGGGTTCCATTTAGACAAGGCTATTCACACTCGTGACATTTAGTTTTTACCCAATTGATTGATAGATGTGATAGGATGGGTAAGTTGCTCAAGTAAGACCCATTTTGCCTATAGAGTATATTAATTCAAATTCGTTCGAATAATGAAAACGAGATAGCAATTGACCCATGCATTGCGGCAGCGGGGGCAACTTTTTTTTCGACAGCATGTATTTTTTTAAAGTATGATTTGCTTGTACTACTTATAAATCGAGATGCGGTAAATACTAAAAACTTAATAGCCAGTTTTTTAAAGTGTTAACCTCGGTAGCATGGTTCTTACCTGCTAGTGAAAAATTAACCATGATTTTACAAACTTTAGACTCAGCATACTCTACCAATCAAACACTTTTCATGATTTCAAAAGGAAATGATTTCTAAAGGTTGAAATTAGCCATATGCGTAGGTGGTTGATCACAAGTCAAATGGTATTGCTGACTCCTCAGTTCAATGTTCAGCAATTCGATTCTGCTATGTGGTTAAAGTATATTTGATGATGGGGGGACAGCAATTTGGTATACTATCAAGCTCACTAAGACTTGATCTCTGGTCTGAGTTAATAGGCCAGTATTCGAATAGCATAATTCTTCTTGTTTCTTTATGTTTATGATACTTTAAATATATATTCAATATTGTTTATGCGGATATTAGTTATTTGGCATTGGTATCCATCTCTTTTCTTATCATGTTTTGCCTGATATGGTTATCTACAGATTTTAGTGTGGTTCAGTGTAAATTTGGGGTATTTGTTGGGTTGTGGGTTGAATCAGGTTACTTCTGGGTTTTTTCCAGACTTCTTTGAGATAGGTTGAGTACGGTTTGGTTTTTTTTGGTGAATGGGGGGGGTGTTTTGTGTTGGCAAGTTCTTATTGGTTTGGTTGGTGTTCTGGTTGGTGTTTTGGTTGTGGTTTGGCGTGGATGAGTAGGGGGTAATTAATTGGATTTTTTGGGGTGTATAGTGGGGGGAGGGGTATGGTTTGTGAGGGGTATGGTGGTAGAGGCTTTGTGGGGGGCATTTGGTAAGAGAGTGAGGGGGCTCCGTTTGGGGGGGTTGTGTTTTTTTTTATTTTAGATGTAAAACCGAAGTATGTGTGTTGGGGAAATTGGTTGGGGGAAGTTTTTAAGTTGGTGCTAAGGGGATTATACAGGTGGAAAAATTTTTTTTCTTAGAGGTGTGTGCCACTATCATTTCAATCATCCTTCTTAATTTGAGCATATTTATAAACCTATTATTTTAGTTTTCTTAACTCTTATTTTCTTATAATCGTTAATTAGTTTTTATATTTCTAACTCCCTTTAATATTTTTTTCACATCTTTTCCGTTTTGATAATCACGAAAATTAAAAAAGTTCAACAGTAAATTAAACGTTAACATAGTATATTGTAGTTATTTCTTTTTCATCAAATTACATCACTTATAGGTATGTTTAAATAACATGCTTATGTATTTTATGATCAAAGGAAATTTTATTCAACCATCAAACTTTTATAAAAGTTGTAAACATTTTTTAATAAACATCACAAAACATTTTCTACATTTAAAAGATATGTTTGATTCAAATTAAATATTTGAATTTTCATATTTTCACCTAAAAAGGCTTAGAAAACAAAGTCAAGTAAACACATCCCCTGAATAGGATAAAAAGAGGAGCGTCTGAAAATGGGCGGCCCCCTTAATTATAAGGGGGCCGACACCCTATTTAAGGGGACCGGCCATAGACTCCGCTCCTCTAGTTTTCCCTATAAATACTGGACTATTCCCCAACATTTTTCTCACCTTTTGCACTCATTCTTTCTGTTCTAAAACAGCCCACACATCTCTCTAAATCCTTTGATCATTTAATCATAAAGCTTTGTTTCTAAGTGATCCAAGCTCAATTCCTCAAGTGCAAGAGAAGAATACTTCCATCATTAATTGAAGAAGTATTACAACCCAAGTATACATTGCAATCTTATTGCATTCACACCATATCTTGTAAATCATTTGTAAATCTTGTAAAGTTGTGTAGTTATTAGGTTTTGGTGATTGTTGTAAGTATAGTTGGATCTTGGTGATCCTTTCTAGTAGTGTTAGTTAGTTGTGACATAAGTAGTGTGGTGAGGACAAGTAGTGAAGGTGTGAAGTTGTGAAGTTGTGAAGGTGTGAAGAAGTTGTGTAGTTGTGTTCAAGGTGTGAAGCTAAGTTGTGTAGTGAAGTTGTGAAGTAGTCGTGAAGTTGTGAAGTCGTGAACAAATTGTGAAGTTGTGTTGTGATAGATTGGTTCTAGCTAAGATTAGAACTCGACATCTAGCTTAGTGTCGGAAATAGATATAAGCAACGTTGTGTACGGTTTTCTCCGCCATAAAGGAGCTTGTTGACATAGTGAAGAAAACTCTCGAGTTAGGTGCTCGGGGAGTGGAGTAGGCCGAAGAGGAGCTTCGTAACCGAACCACTATAAATCCTTGTGTTGTGGTTTGATCTCTCCAACTCTTATCTTTTATTTGCTTCTACTTATTTATATTGTTCATATTGTGCAAGTTTTGAATTCGCAAAAAGTCGAATCTAAGTTTTTATAAACAAACATAAATATTAAATTAAAAAGTGGTAAACTATTCAACCCCCCTTCTAGTTTTCCACACAGTTAAACACTTGTTGTCGGAACCCCGTGATATCTTCACTTCATTATTTAGTATATAGATTAAACAAGAAAAATAGAAAGAAGATATGAAGAAGTTTAGAGAGAGAAACAAGAGAGAGAAAGTAGAAAGAAGATGGAATGGTTGATTAACTAGTGAAAAATTACAATGTGAACCAACACCGTCTCTATCCTTGGAGAGGTGTATTTATAGTTAAACCAAGAGGCTTTCATGCCTATGTATTTCTACGGGTCGGGCTCGGGATTACTTGGGCTTACGCCCGATACACGTGACGTGACCGATCAGCTTACATAAACGAGCCCGTTTACCCGTTCTAGCCTATTACAACGTTACATAATTGAATGACCGAGACCAAATATTCTTAATGAACGAACTTCCTTGTTTGACTCAATATTTGAGGCTAACACGTGTATTAGCTTCTGAGCATATCACTTTGAGCTTATGGACTATATTAGCTATAAACTCAAGCATGTAAGCCTAAAAGGTAGTAAGTGAAACCTGTATCTAGAAACCAAATATAATATGTCAATATCAGTTATGGTCTCAACCAACCCAAAAAGTGAAACACAGAACCATAGAGTATGATCCAAAATGTCCAAGCAGTAAACAACTAAACACCCCTAAAAATTAGTTCTCGATACTATTTAGCTTATATGAAATATGAAAATAGTGGCAGACAACAACCAACAGACTAAGGCCATAAAATGTGTATCCATACTTTGTTGGTGTTATCGTTGTTTGCATATTGCCTCGACACGTAAATAATATTACATTTGCCAAAAGAGCAGTTGGATTTCTAAGCGGCAATAGTTTCGAATTGCATCCTGATCCAAGCGATCATGTAAATATTAATGAATGAAAGAAAGATAGGATACCTCTACGGACTTTGGCTTCAAACTTCTATCTTGTTCGAATTTCTTCGCAGACTCTTCTTCATATCCCATGTGCACAACATGGTTTGAACAAAGAGCTTTGCTGATATATACAACAAACGCACCTAATTAAATTAATTGACCATGAAACACTACAAACATGAAAAAGAAACCTCGCGGCATCGGCATCGGCAACTTGTAAAACCATCTTGCTATAAAATGACCTGCATTACAAAATAGCAACAATCACAAACTAACAAAACCCTATAAATTAATACCTAATACACAAATACTTAATATGATGTTACATAATATATTTACAGTTTTTGTAAACTGGAACTACGAAAGTAAACATTCAAACTACAATTCACAACATCACCTCCCTTGGCCTCATTCAATCCAAACCCAAAAACCACGCGAGCTTCCTTAACACATAAAATCAGTACGTACCTAAAAACTTGTCAAACACGTAACAAAGCTACAATTAACACCTAAAAATTGAAAATATGGTTAAATTATAATACCCTATCATCTCTACACACTTAATTTTTTTAATCCCCCAAAATAAACAAACGTCAAGGTAAAGACATTAAAAAATCAACAACCATCTTATCTCTAAAAAAATCAAACCTCTTTTAAAGAAAATTAAAAATTAATTAAAGAAAGAAACAAACTTACTTTTTTGAAAGGTCAACATCATGCGTCTACTACCACCGCCAACATAGTAAACTCCAAATAAAACCAAAGAGCGAATATTATAAACCAAACACATACCAAACTCGTTTACATAATCTATAATCACAGTAAAGCCCTAAAAATTTAAACTTACACATTTGATTTTTGCCTTCTTTTGTCACACCTTCTCCTCCATCTTAAACTAAAAGACATAGCATAAATCAGTAAGAGTTTTTGTTAGATTAAGAATGATCAACTAAAAAATACAAAAAAACATACATACCTAGATTAGATAAGCATCTGGAAGTTGGATAGAGGGGTCCGGAAGATTTCGATATGATAACAACGAATAGTGTAGAAAGTAGAAGAGACAATTATCATATGCAAAGAAAAAAGAGCCGGATGAAAAAGAAACAATGGGCCTTGATAAGCCCAACATGATCTGGTGAGCCCATAATGCACCGACCATTTGTGAATTGTTATAGAGAGTAATATAGAGAGTAATAATGACATCTATACTAACATTAAAATGAAAATTTTAAATTATACCTTTGTTGCCAAATACGCAATATTTTAAAAACCAATTTTTAAATTGACTCGGCCGAGTCACTGGGTCACGGTTCAACCGGGTTTTTCGGTCAAAACCGGCTTCCGGTCACCTGACCGGGTCACGGTTCAACTAGTTCAACCGGCCGGGTCAACCCGGGTTTTAAAACATTGCAAATACGGAGTAAACTTTTACTTCATATACATGTTGTTCTATTGCATTGCAATGTCCGCAGCGCCGCGAAAATTACCGTCCTTCAATGCAAAATGAATGTGTATCCATACGATATGTGCACCTTTTGTTATTTATAATTCACATTCAATAACGAATAATGTAATTTCTTAAATAAGTTTGATTCGCACGTACATGAAAAATTATCTTTAAAATTTAAATAAAAATATTTATGAAACATTTTTTCAACTGTCATTATGTACTATTACACACGCATAAAGTCTAAAACATAAGATCAATGTTAAATTTAAGCAATATCATGACAATTAAACAAAGTCAAATTCATCGTCCAACAAAAATATATACAAAATAATAATCGATATTACACGGATCTTATAACTAGGGGTGTCAAAAAATAAAAAACCCAACCCGAACCCGATTAAGCATATTTGATTCAAGTTACTCGGGTCAAAAATTTTATTCGGGTTATTTGGGTCAATCTGAATAACCCGAATCAAGTATCAAGTTGAAACTTTTTTGTTAATTCGGGTTCGGGTCGCCCCGATTAACCCGAATAAGGATTTTTTATTTTTTCATATAAATATAATAAATTTTCTATTTAAAAGAATAAGAAAAGATTTTTTTTTACATTTTACTCATATTCGGGTCGACCTGAACCAGAACGACACAACTCGAGTTGATCCGATCCGAATTGACAAGAACCCGAGTAACCCGAATTCAAATTGGATCGGGTCTGGGTATGAAATTTTTAAACTTGACTTGGCTTTGACCCAATCGAAATTGACCTGAACCTAACTAATCCGACTCGACTAACACGCCGGCTTGTAACTATGTAATTATGAAATAACTTACACAAATTTACAAAATATTAATGATATGCACGGTAATATCAGTATATGTACTATCTACAAAGCATGTTGACACAATTCTTGAAAACCTAAAAACTTAAAACTGAAAACTTAAAAATTTAATGCTTAACCTTGAAATTGCAAGTAATTTAGGAAAGCTTGAAAGTTGAAACTATCTTTGGTAATCCTTCAATCTCAACCAAATCAATATGGCTGTCAAGCTTGCATCCCAATCTTAACCAAATCAATATGGCTATATAAACAAGGTTCAAACCTTGATCATACGAATCATACAAACATCTTTTCTTTCACAAAAAAAATTCTCACCCTCATCTTCCGCCACAACAACTCCGCAACCACCGGAGTACCGACACCTGCCACGGCCATCAAAACCCTACCATGACCGGGAACCCACCACCGCGGAGCCCCACCACCACCAAACGGGTTTTCAAGATTTGAGGTTTATTTGTGACTTTTTGTTAGATCTATACATATAAAACAAGTTGATGAAGAAGAAATTTACCCTCAGCCACCGCCAAGTAAAATAACCCTCAGCCACCGCCACTTTGTCGCTGTTGTTTTCCCAAATTTTTTTTACGATGCCACTGTCTTGCCGGAAAAACATGATGTCGCCGCTCAACTGCTTGTTACCACCGAGACTAACCACCACTAGAAATCTACACATCACCGAAAGTGTTTTAATTTTGGGGGTTTTCTTTTTAGTTTTATAAAACATCTAAGCATATTAAACAAATTTTGAAGGTTTTCTTTCATGAATCTATATATTACTGTTGTAGATCCAAGTTGTGACATTTTTAATATTTTTTTTGTAGATCTTAGTTGCCGGAGTTATTAAACCACCGTTGGAATCTGTTATTGTAAAGGTAAAGGGTTTTTGTAATGATATGTTTATTTTTTTTGGGTTTCATGTTTGTTTTTGTTGTTGCAGTTTTGAATTAGTCATTTTTTAGTCATAATGCTTCATTCTCTTCTATTTGAGCGTTAGATCTAAAGCTTTTTGAAAATCTTATAACTAGATCTCAGTGATGTGGGTTATGTTTTTTGTTTTTTCTATTTATTATCACATCGAATGGTTTGTGTTTTTAATGTGTTTCTATGAATCTGACTTTCTCGAATGAATTTTAATGTTATTTGTTTTATTTAAATCTCATTTGTTTTATTGTAAACTGAATTTTTATAAAAATCTCATTTGATGGATGTTGACTTTTGTGATGTATATTTGTTTGTCCCAGGATTTCAGGTTTCAAAAACGAACTTTCAAGGCTGTACATAAGCAGGAAAAAAAGTGTAAAGGACAAGACAATTGAAAATTCATTATAGAAAATGTTGAAAACCTTGCAATTAAGGAAACAAAAAAAATGTTGAAAACCTTAGAATTAAGGAAACATTTAAAAATGTTGAAGACCTTGAAATTAAGGAAACGAAAATGTTGAAACTGAAAATGTATTTTAGGGAACGAAATAAAAATGTTGACATTGAAAATGTATTTTAAGGAACGAAATGGCAAGGAACTCACGGTTTGTAATATATGCAACTTTTACAAATTCTAAGAGTTGACTAATATAGGATACACAGTTTCTAATTCAACTAAGAGTTGACTAATTCTATTCTATATATGAACTTTACACGAAACACTTGCCATAATATCGCATATAGTTAATTGGCTACCGCTATAAATGTTCTATTTTTTTTCTTTAGTTGAATTATCGCATGTTACATCCGTTTACAATTACATTTTGATCTTTTCACGTTCTATTTTAAGTATTACAAAAACCACTTGCCACAATATCGTATACCGTTAATTATCTGCCGCTAAGAATTTCCGCCGCTATACGCGGGTACTCACCTAGTATATAATAAAGGATATGCATGCAATGATGTGTCGTATAAGATTGAATAAAAAATTGTGACAATTATATATATATGGAAAATTCTCAAGTTGCCCCAAAAACTAAAGCACTTTCCCAAAATGCCCCAGAAAATTTGAATCTTCCCAAATTGTCCCATGCGACCTATGCGACTTATGCAACTTCTGACAAATTTATCAAAATACTTTTATTTTTCAATGATTGGATGTACTTTTTTGTTTCAGAATAGGGGTTTTTTGGTAAATTTGTCTGAGATTACATAAGTCGCATAGGTCGTTTAAATCACATGAGGCATTTTGAGAAGATCTAAATTTTCTGGGCATTTTGGCAAAGTGGTATCATTTTTGAAGCATTTAAGGGATTTTCCCTTATATATACATGTATTAAAATATTAATGATATGACATTGATGGATTTAAAAATCAAACGTCAAGAGTACTATTAGTATCACCCATTCCATTTGCGAGAGAGGAGTAGTGATGCGACATTGCCGAACATGCCTAATGTTTTTAACGATGGTTAAGCATTTTCGGATGCACCTACTTATCCCAAAACACTTTATTTGTGAATGTCATTATCGGCAATCTATCTTATATTTGTTAAATTTCTTTTGTTTTTTTTATCACATCGCATACTTAAATTAAGCCTAAATAGTTTAATCTTAAAAGGCCATATGTGAGAGCTTATGCCCTTTGCACCGTGGTTTTACATCACACCGATACAACTCAACTGTTCATCTATCAATTATTTAGTTTCTAAATCATAGAAAAAGTTTTTATTCTATAAGCATGACTAACATAACAATTATCACACCCCGTAAATTTCCAGGTCATAATCTTTGACTTTTCATGCATTATTTTGACTTTTAATAATTACGTGTTAATTATTGTGCTTAACCGGGAAGTTTCACCGTGCCTAACTAAGAATCCTTACAGGATGCGTTCTGGCTTGCTATTTAAATGCATTCTTTCGACAGATGTCGCGTTTTTACGTTTCGGATAGATGTTCAAATTTTCGTAATTTCTTTTTTAGTATTGCGCGTTTTCAGTTTTCGCGTAAATCGTAAGCGATATTTGAAAAATATCGTAAGTATGGAATAAATATCTAAGGGTCTTACGATTCCATATGGCATGATCAAAAGTTTATACACCCCCCCCCCCCCCGGTGTGTCCTTGTTGTCGGCGCCACACACACTACACCAACATTCCTCCTAAAAAATTTTCTAAGCATGTCCCCTTTATATTTAGCATCCTAGGATTCCCATTTTTGAATTCATATTATAAAGGGTCTAGGTTCACCTTATTTCATTTTCATCTAAACATATTTCTTGCTCAAGAAACACACACAACACAAAAATATTTCTCCCTCTTTCTCTCTTCCTCACGTCTAACGCCAAGAACACACACAAACATACATTTTTCCATCTTTGATCAAGAATTTGGAAGCAAAAGATTATTCGGGGTTGATTCTTATAGTTATTTTGGGTATTTTTTTAGTATCATTCGGGTTGTTCGTTAGCTTCTAATCACCTCCTAATCCACCATCTTCGTAAGTTGATATGTGTTTAATCACATATCAACTTTGCTTATTAAAACAAGCTTAAATGATTAATAATATATGAAAAATACATTGTATATGTGTGTCTTGTGAATTATGTCTTGCAGGTAACGGATATATCAAAAATGGACAAAAACGAAGCCAAAATGGACAAAAACAAGCACGAGATTGGAAGAGCGTGAGAAAAACAAAGCCGAAGGCGTATTTATTTTTAATGGGCCAACTCGTACCCGTTTCATAGGCCGGGTCAGCCCATTATCAATTGAATGATAAGAATATAAGCCTAAATCCCTAAGCCTTAATTATAATAAAAGTCCAAAATCCAAGTCCATTAAAACCCTTATCATTCCTGGCCCAATTCATCATAAAAAACCCATGATATAAGGCCCAAGTCAAAAGCCTGTCCAAGTCAAACCATTGATAATACACGCGCCAGTTACTATTCATTCATCACTTCCCTCTCATTTTCACTTGATACGAGTAACACAGGGTAACACAGGGTAAAACCTTTCCAAACACACATCAATTCCCTTCTAGAAGGCCAGCCTGACACGTCTGACATAACTAAAGCCACGTTGGCAATCCTAAAGGTTGTGATTGGTTGAAGATACGTGGGGGTGATCCAAGGGTGCAAAGAGATAGATTGAGGATTGGTTATGATTCAAGGGTCGAGATTGAAGCTTATGGGACGCTCCTCAAGCCTAGAACCTTCTCTCATTCACTATAAATAGAGGGGCCCTATCACAAAGAAAAATCATCTAGCTTTAGTAGTTTTTAGTAGCTTATTGTAGTAGCTTAGCTTATTTCCTACTTAATTTTGATGTAATTTCCTTTTTAAAGCCTTGTAATCTCTTTATAATCAATAAAAGTTTTAGTTTCATTTTAATTGTGTTTTAAATTCATGTTTTACTTCTATACAAATTCGTAAAATGTGTTTAGTTTTCAACTAAATAATCTTAATAAGCTTTGAATAACCTAATAAGCTACTTCTTATTCAGTTAAGCTTGTTTAAAGCTTACCTGAATAAGCTATTCATTCATATCACTTGCAAAGTCAGTATAAGCTTTATAATGGATGAAAATCTAATAATGGAAGGGCTTATGAGTTTTACCAGCATGTTTTCAACAAGCTGGAGCTTGTAGATAAGCTCTAAAGAGCACTTTAAGTCCTTGTTTGAGCAAAGGACATGGTATGTTCTCTTTTACTAATTTTAGCTTATTTTATTATTCAGCTTATTAATCTGCTTAATTGTTGCTTATTGTTGCTTAAATGTGTTTATTATTCTTAAAAGTAGCTTAATATGTTTAGTTTGTAGCATAGAAGTTGTTTTATTTGAGTTTTCATTAAAACTGCTCTTTTTTAGTCAAATTATCTTATTAGGTTAGCTTATTATTAAGTGCTTAATTTTCCTAAGTTTATTCTTATTAGTCCTTAATATACTTAGTACTCAATCTGTTTTGGCATTTTAGAGCTTATCATGATCTGTCTTGGTTTAAAAATGAAAAGTTATATCTTAAAGGGGTGTTTGGGATAAGGGCTTTACAAATGGTAAAATAGTGTGTAAACTGTTTTGGCTCTTAAATCAGTTTTCATAAGCTCTAAATTAGTCTAAATGTTAGTTTTTATAAGTTTAAAATAGATTTAGTTAAGTTTTGAGTGCTGTTTAATCAAACCCTAAGTCTGCTAGACTTTTGGGATATTCAAACAACTTATTTTTGCAAAATTTCTTAAAGACCTAATTTAGGTGTGGTTTTTGTAAGATAAATGAAGTTTATTAACATTAATGTACATCTGTTTTGAGTTTGTAGCTTTTGAAGTTGCATGTTAACCATCTTAGATTGAAAACAGTCTAAAAGTGGTAATAGTAGGTTTGTGCTTAAAAGTCTTTAATGAGCAGATCATTTGAGTCTAGAATCTAGCTTAATTTTGATTTTTTGCTTTCATTTAGCTTATTTTAGTAAGGTTTCAATCTGTCTTAAGTCTTTAGTGTGTCACAAGTAGTTTTTGAGTCTTAATTTTAAGCTTAAAAACTCATTAATCTTTAAAAAGCCAAAAATAAAGTAGTGTATCTGTCATTTGCATTTGCATATTCTAGCTTAGTTTTCAAACTTATTTGCTTGAATTTAGCTTATTCGAGTCATTTAAGTTTAAGTCTTTATATGTTTTCAATTTTTAGCTTAATATCTATTGCTTATTAGTGCTTAATCTTAGCTTGAAATAGTAGTAGTAGTCCTTAAAGAGTCTTTAGAGGTCTGCTATCTTTATGCTTTTAAGTGCTTTTCCAGCTTATTTGTTTTGCTATTTTCTTGTCCTTGGTGCTTATTAAGTCTAGCTTTAGGACTGTTTTTAGCTTATTAGATTTCTAGTTGCTTATTAAGTCCAAAAAGCCAAAACAATTTAGCTTATTTTCTAAGTATTAAGAAAATTAAGCTGTTCCCTTTTAATTGCTTTTTCAAGCTTATTGATAAGCTCTGTCCTTAAGCCCTTCATAAAAGTTACTTATTTTTACTTAGTTTTTAGCTTTTTCAAAAGAAAAATAAAAAAATTCAAAAAAGGAAGTCACAGGACTCGAACCTGTGACCTCCCCTTCACAACACCAATGCCTTAACCAGTTGCCATTGGGACTTTTTCATTAGAGTTTTGTTTTATTAATTCCTTATTCTAGTTTAGTTTTTAAGCTTATCAGCTTATTTGATTTTTAGCAGCTTATACGTTTAAGCTTTTTGTGTAATTTTTCTTTGTAAACCTCCTTTTTAGCTTAAAGAATTTTTGTAAATTTTCTTAAATTTTTTGGATTAAGTTTAGTATTTTTAATTTAATTTTAGTATTATTTAGTTTAAAAAATAGTTTTAATTAGATTATACTAAAATTAATAATCCTCCAAATTCTTTCAATAATCCTCCAAACTTTTTCAACCATCCTCCACAGCCCCAGTGTGAGTCATACTCGTGTGAGTTATGTGGGAACGATTCTCACTATGGTTTTGATTGTCTGCCATGGGTACCGCTTGTCTATGAGCAGGAACCGAGCTACAATCAAAACATTGGTGATAATTATTATCCACAAAATTCACGAGTTTTTCTCAACAATATCTTTGTTGTGAAAACTATGAGGGTCCTCATGAGAGCTTTCAGTGTCAACCGGTGAATCAAAACTACTTTGAGCCTAATCCTAGCTATAATCCTAACTATTCCGGTTTTGACCGACCCTCGCAGTATCCCATCAATCAATCACCTCCTCAAGAAATGAGTATTCAAGATATGGAGGTTCAGAAGCAGCAGTATTTAGAGGAAATGTGAAGTATGATTAATCAAATTCAGATTGAAGATTATCGTAATATGAGAATAGATATTCATTATAGAAGGGAATGTGAAATTAAGATTGATGAGCTTAAGGATAATTTCAATAAAATGAGTATTGAAATTGAGAAAATCACTAAGGAGAAAGAGCTTCGGCAACGAGCGCAGGCGGCGAATCTTAGTACATATATTGTCGAGCCTTCGTGACGTTTCAATTCTATTTACTATGATTACGATGATGACAAGGAGAGAACTATTCCTTTGAATGAAATTTTTTCTCAAATACCTTCGTCTATTGCAATCACACCCGTCTTACCGACTATGGAGCCCAAGGACTCTCTCATCATGGGGGATGAGAATCTTAGCACTATTCCTAAAAAGGAATCGGACGAATTCATAAAGTCTAGTATTGAGGAGCTTTTCCTAATCCCAAGTGAGTCCTAGGATACAATCAACAATGACAGTGAGTGTGATTTGCCTTTTGTGGTGATTCTCCCCCTCTTGACATTTTAGGGGGGAAATTTTGTAACTTTCTCTAATCCTCTCTTCAATGATAATGATGCTTTTACCTCTAGTGATGATGAGTCACTTCCTGAGGAGGATGTTCCGAAGGAAAATTTTAAAATTTATTCGAACCCTCTTTTTGAATTTGATGACAAGTACATCTCTAATAATGTAAATCCTCTTTTCAATGAGGTGTTATAGGACATCGAGAGCGAGGACTCCTATGTTTCTAAACTTGATGATCTGGATTTGCTAGTCATACCTCTTTCCAAGCTTAATGAGGATGAGTGTTTTGACCCAGGAGGTGATTTCATTTTGGAAGAAATCAAAGCTTGTCTTACAAGTGATTCCATTCCACCGGGAATCGATGATGACGACTTTGACCCGGAGGGAGACATTCTTCTACTCAAGAAGTTATTAAATGATGATCCATAATCTCCTCTCCCTTTGAAAGAACTTAATTTTGAGGAACTTAAAGTAATAAAATCTGATGTTTTTACAGATTTTAAGGATGATTATTATGACTTGAAGGGAGACATAATCTATCTTGAGAGTTTGCTTATTAAGGACACTATTCCTAATCTCCTTTCGGATGTGTTTTTAGATCATGACCCAAGAAGCTTAGAAGATGAACCTGATAAAGATGATTTGAAGAATATTGTCAAAGTTTTTGACCCCGAGATTCAGATGAAAATTATTTCTCTGACAAATGTGAGGTTTACCTTTGAGGATCGCCATTATTTTTCCCTTACATTTGTTATCAGAATCTTTCTTCTTTATCTCACTTATTCTATGGATTCTTCTTTTCTTTTCTCCTCCGAGAGTGAGGATACCATTTTTGACCCTGACATCTCCGCTTTTAGTTTCTATTCTTTAGAGCCGGTGTATCTCATGGGAGGGGAACTTTCATGTGCTTCAATGTTTATCTAAACATCTTGAATGAATGTCCGATGGAGATTTGCTCTTCCACATGTTTCGTCCTTTATATCACGATGATATGGGGAGAGTCAAGCTAGAGACTGGCACAAAAACAAGCGCTTCTCAGGAGGCAACCCCTATTTTCTATCTTCTTATTCTATATTCTAATAAGTGTGACATAAGGAGGCTCGCCTCTTCCTTTCTCGTGTTTCGTGGCTTGTGTTTTATGTCCAAGATTGCCCGGATTATAAAGACTCTCGTGCTTGTGGTTTTGTCCATCGTTCACTCGAGTTTCAATCCTTTGCATGCTTATATATGGAATCCGATATCCTAGATCTTATTGACTAACGTTTATCTATTAACATAATTAATAAACGGCTTTAGATTTACGTAGAGACCCTTTTATATTAGGATGATGAATTGATTTTAGTATGGGGGTGGCAGTCTAACATTGAGGACAATGTTTAGTTCTAGTATGGGGGTATCTTTCGATTTGATCTTAATTGCGTTTGCCTTGTCTTCACGTAACCCCGTTTTACCACCAAAAATAGCAAAAATATGTGATTTTAGGCCAAAATTTAAAAAATTTCAAAATAAAATAAGTGTTTTGACATGAATTTTTGACTTTCCGATGGTTAGAATAAGAATAAATTTTGACTTGATCGAGCATCCTCTTTTTGAATTTGATGACAAGTACATCTCTAATAACGTAAATCCTCTTTTCAATGAGGTGTTATAGGACATCGAGAGCGAGGACTCCTATGTTTCTAAACTTGATGATCTGGATTTGCTAGTCATACCTCTTTCCAAGCTTAATGAGGATGAGTGTTTTGACCCGGGAGGTGATTTTATTTTGGAAGAAATCAAAGCTTGTCTTACAAGTGATTCCATTCCACCGGGAATCGATGATGACGACTTTGACCCGGAGGGAGACATTGTTCTACTCAAGAAGTTATTAAATGATGATCCATAATCTCCTCTCCCTTTGAAAGAACTTAATTTTGAGGAACTTAAAGTAATAAAATCTGATGTTTTTACGGATTTTAAGGACGATTATTATGACTTGAAGGGAGACATAATCTATCTTGAGAGTTTGCTTATTAAGGACACTATTCCTAATCTCCTTCCGGAGGTGTTTTTAGATCATGACCCAAGAAGCTTAGAAGATGAACCTGATAAAGATGATTTGAAGAATATTGTCAAAGTTTTTGACCCCGAGATTCAGATGAAAATTATTTCTCTGACAAATGTGAGGTTACCCCTTTGAGGATCGCCAATATTCCTTACAATTGTTTTCAGAATTCTTACTTTCTTTATTCTCACATATTCTATGGATTCTTCATTTCCTTTTCTCCACCGAGGAGTAGATACCATTTTTGACCCCGACATCTCCGCTTTTAGTTTCTATTCTTTAGATCCGGTGTATCTCATGGGAGGGGAACTTTCATGTGCTTCAATGTTTATCTAAACATCTTGAATGAATGTCCGATGGAGATTTGCTCTTCCACATGTTTCGTCCTTTATATCACGTTGATATGGGGAGAGTCAAGCTAGAGACTCGCATAAAAACAAGCGCTTCTCGGGAGGCAACCTCAATTTTCTATCTTCTTTTTCTATATTCTAATAAGTGTGACATGAGGAGGCTCGCCTCTTCCTTTCTCGTGTTTTGTGGCTTGTGTTTTATGTCCAAGATTGCCCGGATTATGAAGACTCTCGTGCTCGTGGTTTTGTCCATCATTCACTCAAGTTTCAATCCTTTGCATGCTTATATATGGAATCCTATATCCTAGATCTTATTGACTAACGTTTATTATCTATTAACATAATAATAAACGGCTTTTAGTATTACGTCAAGACCCTTTTATATTAGGATGATGAATTGATTTTAGTATGGGGGTGGCAGTCTAACATTGAGGACAATGTTTAGTTCTAGTATGGGGGTATATTTCGATTTGATCTTATTTGCGTTTGCCTTGTCTTCAAGTAACCCCCGTTTTTTAAAACCCCAAAATAGCAAAAAATATGTGATTTTTAGAGGCCAATATTTTAAAAATTTTTTCAAAATAAAATAAGTGTGTTTGACATTAATTTTTGACTTTCCGGACGGTTAGGAAATAAGTAATAAATTTTGACTTTGATCGAGCAAGTTGTCTATATCTTGCCCCTTAACCTATAAAAATTTAAAGCATTTCTGCTAGTCTTTTATAAAAGAATCTTTAAAAAAAAAAAAAACGCGAATTCCTAGCTTGAAAGAAGAAAAGACAAGCATTGCAGTTTCCATAAATTACTTTAAATAAGCAAAGCTTGATTTTTATTAGACTAAGCATTCGCGGCTCTTTTTATTAAAGATTTTTAAATTTTGCAATAATGAAAAGATAGAGTTTTAAAGTAAGTTAGATGCTAAGCGTGGAGTAGTTTGGATCTCATTATAGAATTCATAAGAGGTTACTTGATGTTTTTTTGCTCCCCTCCCCATCTTATAACGTTATATAATGTTTAAATAGATAAATATTGCTTTGGTTTTTGCGATTCTTAGTTTTAGATCACTTCGAAGATATTCCTTCTAGTACAATTAGAGGTACACATCGAGGTTTTGTCAGTGTTGTTTGAGAAATAAGGCTATACCAATTCTTAAACGCTCGCGTAACTGTTGTCTAGGTAGTTAAAAGACCACAAGACTTGAAATTTGGCTATAATAATAATAATAAAATAAACCAAATCCAAAATAAGACCACTGCATCTTGTCGGTTAGGACGCCCGATATTACGATCGTTTAAAAGGTAGAGGTAATAATAATAATAATAAAAACTGTGGGCTGATAAAGGTTTACTGTCTCTAGTCGGTTCACTCCTGATGTGGCAGTCTTCAAAAGAAGGCCCATAGTAAGAATAATAAATCCGAGACTGATAAAAGTTTACTGGATCATGGTCGGCTCGCATACCGATGTGACAGTTTTCAAAAAGGTCGAGGATCTCCTGGTCGAAATAAGACTCCTGGACCATGGTCGGCTCGCATACCAATGTGGCAGTTGTTTAAAGGACCGGGGGGTAATAATGTAGCAATAATAATAATAATAATAAGAATAAAGCCAAATTTCAACTCCGGGGTTATCTAAATAAAGCTTCCGTCTCTGGACTCGTAGTTGAGTTATTTCGGATGAAATAAAAAGGATAACCCCTAAATCATGCGAAATTAAAACCTTAATGTAGACCTTATTCTCACCATATCGTCTCTTTAGGAAAGAATTTCAAACTAATTATGGTGTAAACCGGGTTTACTTTATATGAATAAGGACATAATCTATTTGTCACAAATAATAAAAATAAAATCTTTAGAGGATTTAGGAATAAGGGAGCGGAAAGTAGCTACGCGTACACAATTTGCATTTATGAGTAGTGTTAGCATCTTAACTTGTATTTAACAAAGATTTTGTTTGTTAAGCTAGAGTTTGGGTCGGGGGTGACAAAAATCAAAAACCGATGAATATATATTAAAAAAATGTATGCATATTTATAAAAATGGTAAAACGGGGCTTTTCAAACTAGTAATTTTTTAATTCCCTTAGATGAACACTTAGCTACTTTTCGAGGTAATTAGTCTAAGGGGTTGAAATTTTTGGTTTTCTAAGTGTATATATATGACATTGCGTGAGGACACGACAATAGCTTAGTATGGGGGATTTTTGATATGTGTTTAATCACATATCAACTTTCCTTATAAAAACAAGCTTAAATGATCAATAATATATGAAAAATACATTGTATATGTGCGTCTAGTGAATTATGTCTTGCAGGTAACGGATATATCAAAAATGGACAAAAACGAAGCCAAAACGGACAAAAACGAGCACGAGATTGGAAGAGCGTGAGAAAAACGAAGCCAAAGGCGTATTCATTTTTAATGGGCCAACCCGTACCCGTTTCATAGGCCTGGTCAGCCCATTATCAATTGAATGATAAGAATATAAGCCTAAATCCCTAAGCCTTAGTTATAATAGAAGTCCAAAATCCAAGTCTATTAAAACCCTTATCATTCCTGGCCTAATTCATAATAAAAAAACCCATGATATAAGGCCAAACTCAAAAGCCTGTCCAAGTCAAACCATTGATAATATACGCGCCAATTACTATTCATCCATCACTTCCCTCTTATTTTTACTTGATATGAGTAACACAGGGTAAAACCTTTCCACACACACATCAATTCCCTTCTAGAAGGCCAACCTAACACGTCTGACATAACTAAAGCCACGCTGGCAATCCTAAAGGCTGTGATTGGTTAAAGATATGTGGGGGTGATCCAAGGGTGCAAATAGATGGATTGAGGATTGGTTATGATTCAAGGGTCGAGATTGAAGCTTAGGGGACGCTCCTCAAGCCTAGAACCTTCTTTCCTTCACTATAAATAGAGGGGCCCTATCACAAAGAAAAATCATCTGGCATTAGTAGTTTTTAGTAGCTTATTGTGGTAACTTAGCTTATTTCCTGCTTAATTTTGATGTAATTTCCTTTTTAAAGCCTTGTGATCTCTTT
This sequence comes from Tanacetum coccineum, assembly GCA_026074375.1. NCBI lineage: Eukaryota > Viridiplantae > Streptophyta > Magnoliopsida > Asterales > Asteraceae > Tanacetum > Tanacetum coccineum. The sequence continues at coordinate 18,729 of BQNB010129252.1, forward strand.
ATAATCAATAAAAGTTTCAGTTTCATTTTAATTGTGTTTTAAATTCATGCTTTACTTCTATACAAATTCATAAAATATGTTTAGTTTTCACCTAAATAATCTTAATAAGCTCTAAATAACCTAATAAGCTATTTCTTATTCAGTTAAGCTTGTTTAAAGCTTAACTGAATAAGCTATTCATTCATATCACTTGCAAAGTCAGTATAAGCTTTATAATGGATGATAAGCCAATAATGGAAGGGCTTATGGGTTTTACCAGCTTGTTTTCAACAAGCTGGAGCTTGTAGATAAGCTCTAAAGAGCACTTTAAGTCCTTGTTTGAGCAAAGGACATAGTATGTTCTTGGTATGTGTTTAATTACACATACCTTTTACCTTTAAAAACAAGTTAAAATAACCAAAAACGGACTTAAAATGCC
>BQNB010129253.1:0-19146 GCA_026074375.1 Tanacetum coccineum
AATCTCTCTTTCTGTTTTTTTAGCTCACTAAATCTCTCATTTCTTTTTCTCACCAATTCACTCTTTCTGTTTTTATCACACAACTCTCATTTCTTTTTCTCACCAATTCACTCTTTTTGTTTTTATCACACAACTCTCTTTCTGTTTTTTAGCTCACTATACCTCTCTTTTCTTTTTCTTACCAATTCAGACAATTTTGTATTATGTTCCATCAATTCCATTAGTTTCATGTTGTCCTCCCCACTTATCCAATTCTAATTGTGTGAACTCTTGAGAGAGGTGGGTCATTAGACTATTTAGATGTAGTCTCAAACCTAGTTTGAGCATCTACACCCCCAATATGGTTTCTTGGCACCAGGGACCACTACCTGAACCAGTTCCCTAAGGACTTAGCTCATTAAGTGTTGCCATGGATTGGGTCGTATTGATGTTACCACTGTCCTGCTCTGCTTCTAAGCTAGAAGCAGTAGTGGCAGCCCTTTACATTCTTTCACCCAACTTCTTATGGACAGTCTCATCACTAACCTTTTTAGGGGGACCACCAGACTGAGGTATCTTAGTGTCCCGACCTCTTTTGGCTTGCCTAGGTGTTTGACTCTTCACACACTTTTGTTTGATGTTACATGTCCTTCCATCCAATCTTGACTGCATATTGACATAATTAGCCTCCCCTCAATCAATACTTCAGAGGTGAAGCATTCAATACCATGTACTCAATATGCTTAACCTGAAATGTTATTCCAAAACCAAGAATACACAATCCAAAGTATTTTCTTGTTTAACAGTATGAGTGATAACTAACAGTTTGAACTAGCAGTCTTAAGTATAGCTAGCAGTACTAATTATACTTAGTAGTACTAACTTTTGCCTAGTAGTACCAAAACCTGCCTAGCAGCATTAACCTTACAACTACCAGTTTTATTTTCAAATTTATCTCTAACATTATCTCCAGACCATATTAATCATTAGTCTAACAAACACATCTTCAGAGATTAAGTAATCCAATGCTAGCAATTAGAAAGTTAAACCTGCTAACATCAAATGCATTTGTAAGAAGATCTAAAACATTGTGATCTATATGTATCTTAATCACTTGAATGAGCCTCTTCTCATAAGAATCTCTAATGAAATGGTACCTTATTTCAATGTGCTTGGTTTTAGAATGAAACACTGGATTCTTCACAATATAAATGGTGCTTTCATTATCAATGTAAATCTTGGTGTTCATGAAATTAAACCCATAATCAAGCATTTGATTTTGGATCCACAACACCTGTCCATAGCAATTTGCAGCAGCAACATACTCTGCTTTAGTAGTGGAGTTGGCAACAATAGTTTGCTTTTTTACATTGCCATGAAATCAACCTTTTTCCAAGAAATTGACAACCTCCTGTTGTGGATTTCCTGTCAAGGCTAGCACCAGCATAATCACTGTCAGAAAAGGCTTCCAAGTCAAATGGTAAATTTCTAGGATACCAAAGGCCTAATTTAGGTTGTCTTTTTAAGTATCTAAAGATCCTCTTCACAACATAAAGATGTGAGACTTTAGGAGTAACTTGGAACCTTGCACAAGCACACACAACAAATGTTATGTCAGGCCTAGAAGTTGTTAAGTACATCAATGATCCAATCATTGATCTGTATAAGTGAACATCCACATTGACAGCTTCTTCATAATCCTTGGACCAAAGCCTGTTATGGCTCCAAAGAGTGCTTAGTTGTCTTACAGTGGACAAAATCAAACTTTTTGAGAATATCAGCCACATACTTGTCTTGGCTGATGAAGATTCCATCCTTCTTCTGTTGTAACTGCAATCCTAAGAAGAAAGTGAGTTCCTCTATAGAACTCATCTGGAATCTCTTGTGCATCATATGCGCAAACTCAACACATAAAGACTTCTTTGTAGACCCAAAGATGATGTTTTCAACATACACTTGTACTAACAGGATATAACCTTTGTCTTTCTTGATGAATAAAGTCTTATCAATGGTGTCTCTTCTAAATCTATTTTCTAATAGGTAGGTAGACAAGGTCTCATACTAGGCTCTAGGAGCTTGATGTAGACCATATAAAGCTTTTTCTACTTTTTAAACCTTGTCAGGGAACTGTGGATCTTCAAAACTAGGAGGTTGGCACACATACACATTCTCTTCAATAGTACCATATAAAAAGGCACTCTTCACATCCATCTAGTACACAATAAACCCCATAAATGATGCATAGGCCAAAAATAACCTGATTGCTTCTATCCTAGCAATAGGAGCAAAAACCTCATCATAATCAATGCCTTCTTCATAGGTGTACCCTTGTGCCACCAGTCTTGCCTTGTTTCTAATTACAATTCCTCTCTCACCTTTCTTGTTTTTGAAGACCCATTTTGTTCCAATGGCCCTCTTGCCAATAGGAAGATCCACCAGAGTCCAAACCTTTTAAAGTTTAAATTGCAAAAGCTCCTCTTGCATTGCTTCTATCCAGCTTGGATCTGTCAAAGCTTGAATCACCTTTTTGGGTTCATTTTGAGAGAGAAAACAGGCAAATAAGTAGTTCTGATAATCTTTATGATTTGTTCTCCTCTACTTTTTAATGTAACTGACCATAGCATGTTCTTCATAAATCTTGATCATCCTCCTTGTTTGAGTAGCTGAGTTTATGTCTCTAATGATCTGGTCTTTAGGATGATCCTTGTGAATTCTAGTTGTGGGAATAGGACTGACATTCATGATGGTTTCCAAGTTGTTAAGGTCAGCCTCTACACCCACTTCTCTATCATCATAGGCATCATCAAATATGCCAGTGTTTTCCAAAGATTGCATACTTGAATAACTAGGAATAGGACTAGAGCAGATAACTATTTGGACTAACCAGATTAATATTTTTCACTAGCAGTATTTATTACTTGGCCCAACAGTACTAAAACAGATGGACTAGCAAATACTATCCTCTGTTAGTGTTGGTATAGTGATATTTTCTTAATTACACATATCTTTACCTCTAAAATGAGCTTAAAATAACCCCAAAACAGACAAAAACTTCCGAAAATAGGTTGTTTTGCATTTGTATTAGTGCAGAAGTGGATATCAATCAACAAGACAGAAAACCAAGCCAAATGACAAAACTGAGCATTGGAATGGAAAAGACTGTGCAAACAAGCCAAGTCAAAAATGCCAAATTCAGAGTCATACAGAAGAATCACCGTCAAACCGGAGCCGGAACTGAAGAATACTATTGTATGCAATCTTAACCCATCTGATGGGCCGGGAAACCCAAATATTTAGTATTAACTATGAAGACTGTGAAAGACCAAATGGGGCCTGCATTTGACAAAGACTGTGAAGACTTTGAAGGCCCAATCCTAGCCCAGTTACAGCCAATCTCAGCCATTGTACACACAAAACCCACTCCATAACCTTATTGGGCTTGAAAAAGCCCAATAACCAAACCTGTACCTTATTGGGCCCAGACAAACCCAGTGGGCCCAATACAAGCCCAACACAAAACAAAAACCCATAAAACACTTTTTACAAAACTTTAGGGACTAAAGTTATCATTTTTAAAAGTGTTTTATAAAAGAAAAAGAGGCAAAAAGAATCCAGGGACCAAAGCTGCCAATTATTGAAAGTTTCTATTTCTCTTTTAGTTATAAACAGCAGGGACCATTATTGCAATTTACCAAAAACCCTTTTACCCTTTTAGTTATAAAACGCAGGGACCATTTTTGCAAATTACCAAATCTTTTTTTATTCTTTTGTTATAAAACCAGAGGGGCCATAACTGTCACTTTCCAAACTTTGTTATAACTGAGTTTCGGCTTAAGAATGAAATGAAAAGAGAAAGAAAGATGAGGGGCCATTTTTGCCTCTTCCCCAAACTTTACGTTTAAAACCTGCAACCACTTGGTACTCGAACCACCCTTCCCGCCAAACCCAAACCGCCTCTTCCCACGGTTTCTAGCTCCAAACCACTATCCCTAGTACATTCACAGCTCACCCCTCACCACTTCCCACCTCCCCATTACCCCTATACCCTTCCCTGTTGACAATCACACAACCCGAAGACCCCTTCAATGGTTGAGATGAAGAGAAGCCAATGGAAGGCTAGGATTGCTTTGAAGAGTTTGTACTCTCACAGCAAACACGACCCAAGACAAAGAGAAGGCAAAAGGACTTCTATAAAAGAAAAGAGAACAAGCCAAAGAAAAAAATCCCGTTTTTACTTTCTTAGCTTAAATTTTAATTAAGTTTGCTTTAAAAATTGTTGTACTCAGTTTCTTTTTAAGTTTTTGTTGTAATCCTTTCAGTTTTAATAAAAGTGAAGAGTTCTTGTTATTGCATTTGTCAAAATTTGAAACATAATTTAAGTAGTTTAATCCTGTTTAAACTTGTTTAAACATGTGTTAAAGTTATTAAAACTCTCTTGTAACAACATTTCACAGCTTTTACTCCACTAAAAAAGCCAAAAAACCCGAAATTATAAATTAAAGGGGTGTTTGGTTTAGTCTCAAAATGGGTCATATGGAGTCTATCATGGGTTGTAACCACTCAGCCAACTTTGGCTGAGTGTGTAGGGTTTATTAAGCCAATTAAATCACCACTTTTAGTGTTAAAATAAGTTTTTGTGCCCCTTTGTATTTCTGTCAAAATTTTATAAGCCACAAAGTAGCTAAACCACTTAAGCTGTTTAAACAGCTTAAGCATCATCTCTTTGTGCTTATTTCAGTCATATATAGCCTTTTCAAAACCACCTTGTTCTGTCCCTTTGGTTTGACCAAGTATAAGTCAAAGTTTGGCTTTGCAATTTTTTTAAGAACCCTCAATTTTAAGCTACAATATCAGCAGCTTATATTGTTTTCTAGACTCTCATACTTTGAAAATAAGCTCATTGACCACCCCTTTTAATCTGTTTGTGCTTGGATTTAGCCAAAAAGCTTTTATAAGCTTATTTCAATAAGCCAAAATAAGCCTTAAGCTCACTGTGTGCCTTCCCCTGGTGCTGAGCACCATAGTTTAGCCCCTTTTATCTAGCTTATTTTATACTAGACTCTAGGATTTTATTGCTTTTATTTATAGCTTATTACTAGTTCTTTAAGCTCCCAAAATATTATAGCTTATCTCCCTTATTAGGTTAGCTTAAAAGTAGCTTAAAGTTCCCTTTTTTCTGTTTTATATAAAAACTGTCATTTTAGCTTAACAATAGAACAGCTTATTTTAGGGCTTATTCTAGATACCTTAGCTTATTTAGGACTCCCCTCTCCAGTAAAATTAAAGAAATGGACATGTTTTGAAACTATTTGCAACTCTCGCTCGAACTTCATTTACACACCCGTGTCAATGTTAATCGACATTTCTAAGCACGTAAATGTTATCGATTCCAAGAGACATGTCGAGAAGAATCTTTTTGGAAATTTTTTGTTTTTTTGATTTTGTATTTTCTTTTTGAAGTTTTATATTTTTGTATTTTGCTTTTCTCAAAAATATTTACATGGTGATGTTTGATGATGATATCAAGCAGTCTCATTTGTCAGAACCTCCAGATCAGCTGGAGTCAAACATCTCATACCAATCCTTCTGACAAGATACTTAAACCGATCCTCAGGAAGGGCTTTCGTAAACATGTCAGCTAATTGGTATTCAGTTCTGACAAAATATAATTCAGTTATACCATTTTCAACCTGTTCCTATATGAAATGATACCTAGTATGGATGTGCTTTGTTCGCGAATGTTGTACGGGGTTGCATGATATTGTTATGGCTAACTGAGAGTCGCAATACAATGGTATTTTGTTGTAGTTGAAACCATAATCTTTAAGCTGTGTCCTCATCCACATTACTTGAGCATAACTTGCAGATAACGCCACGTACTCTGCCTCTGCTGAAGACATTGCAGTGCAGTTTTGTTTATTTGACATCCAACTTACTAGCTTATCAACAAGGAACTCTATCCCTCTAGAAGTGCTTTTCTGAGTATCAAGGCATCCGGCATGATCATCGTCTAAAAATGCTGTTAGTTCAAAGCCAGAATCCTTTGGATACCAGAGTCCCATGTTAATGGTACCCTTTAGGTATTTAAAGATTCTTTTAACCTCTTGAGGTACTTTTGTGCTGGTCGTGCTTGATAACGTGTACAATAGCATACTGCTTGCACTAAGTCTGGTCTACTAGATGTCAAGTACATGAGTGACCTGATTTTACTACGATAATCAGATTGGTCTACGGGTTCTCCACTCAAATCTACATCTAGTTTGGGTTTTGTAGTCAATGGTGTACCCATGGAGTGACAATTGTCCATATTATGCTTTTTTAGAATTTCTAAAGCGTACCTGGCCTGATTGATAAAAATACGTTTTGGGGACTGGTAGATCTGAAGTCCTAAAAAGAATTTCATCTCCCCCATTAAGGACATTTCAAATCTACTGTGCATTAACTTTTCAAATCTTTTTGAATATTTAGGGTTTGTAGACCCAAAAATTATGTCATCAACGTAAATCTGCACAAGTAGAATATCCTCCCCGTATTTTATCTTGAATAAAGTTGGGTCAATTGTACCTTTAGTAAAGCCTTTGGACATCAGGAAGTTTGATAGTTCATCATACCAGGCTCTTGGAGCTTGCTTTAATCCATACAAAGCTTTCCTCAGAAGGTAGACTTTTTCTGGATGATTTGGATCAATGAACCCTTCTAGCTGAGCAACATAAACCTCCTCCTTCAGTGGACCATTAAGAAATGTCATTTTCACGTCCATCTGATAGATTGGAAAAGACTTGTGTGCTGCGTGGGCAACAAAAATCCGAACTGCTTCCAAGCGAGCAACTGGTGCAAATGATTCTTTGAAATCAATACCCTCTTCCTGAGCATAACCTTTAGCTACAAGTCGTGCTTTGTTGCGAATTACAGTCTGATCTTCATCCTTTTTGTTCTTCCATAACCACTTTAGCTTTATAATCATCTTGCCAAATGGTTTGTCGACTAGTTCCCAGACTTTTAGTCTGTCGAACTGATGAAGTTCATCCTGCATTGCTTCGATCCATGCAGAATCAGCCATTGCCTCCTTAATGTTCTTCGGTTCAACAATACTCACCGTGAGCGCGAACATACACATTTCAGGATCTGTGGCAAGCTGTCGTCTTGTTTGAACTGGCATGGTTGGATTTCCACGAACTTGTTCTAATGGATGATCTCTGGTCCATCGGTAATCATGACTTTGTGGTTGAAATGAATGCACATCGGTATTATCAATGTTGCGTGAGGAAGACTCACCAATTTCTTGTACCCGTGTACAAAAAGGATTGATAAATTCAGCTTCTTGAAATGATGCATTCGGTGCTTGATCATTGTTGTTTTCCTCAGCGAGACCGTGTGTTGGATTGTAATATTCTTCAAGTAAAGGACTGAAGAGAAATTCTAACCCTTGTTGTGACGAATCTGTCTTTTCTGCTGCAACATTTTGTCCTTGGGGGCAAACGGGTCAGAGTTGTCATAAGCTGACGCCTTTTGTCCTTGAGGAACGAGGCAGAAAGACATTTTCAACAACGCTCTTGTCGTTGTGGTGCGAGGTCGGAAACTGTTGGGTCAGGACATCATTTTGCTTTTGAATTTCAATCAAACTTGATATGAAATGACCTCAACTATTAAGCGTGTTCTCAATGGTTGTAAAACACAAGATCCCTTTCGACTGATTAGAAATAGCCCACCATACACATGGATCCCCTTTGTTCCTTTCACTTAGCCAGCATTTTCCCATCTCTAGTTAGGTAGTAACTGCAAACCAAAGATGTGAAGATTTTTATTGAAGGTTTCCTTCCATTTATGATTATGAGATGCCGTCTTTCCATGAGTGATATGATGATTGATCTTTCTGAGTATAGCATGGGTTGCAACTGCTTTCATCCCAGAATGATAATAGAAGCTTAAAGCTGAAAGCATCGTTCGTGCAGCCTCAACAAAGACGGTTTCTGTTTTCAGATAACGCTTTTCGATGCAGGTGTTCGGAGGAATGAAGTTTGATGTCTATGCCTTCTTCTTTGAAATAAGCATGAGTTCCTTTGTTCAAGAATTTTCGGCCTCGTCAGTAACGGACAGTAATAACTTGAGCTTGAAGAATTGCGTGATAGCGGTGAGAGAAGTCTTTGGAGAACTCTGGTGTTTCACCCTTGGATCGTAAAAAAGAGTCCAAGTGTATCTTGAATTAGTCATCAACATCACCAAATATACTTCTTCCCATGTATGCTTGCAAACGCGCAGTGGACCACATAAGCCATGTGAAGCAATTTAGCCGTTCCTTTGGAACTAGGAATTGCTTTTGTCTTGAATGAAATTCTTTTTGCTTTACTCCATTTCACAAGATGAACAAAGTTTGATCCTTGACATATTTCAACCTTAGTAAGGCCGTCACAACCCTCTTTCCTTTTAAAGTAAGGTGAATGTAATCGAAGTTAAGATGAGAAAGCCTTCGATCCATAAACCAGAGCTTGAGTTGGAAGCTTTAGCCATGAAACAGTTTGGAGTGGTTGAAGTTTTTCTTGAAGATAAATTATGTAAGATCAGATCCACCAAATTACCATTAGTAAATCGTTTTCCCTGAAGATCTCTCACAAAACAAGTAGATTCCTAAAAAGCAACCTCCAAATCCAACATCAAGAAGTTGACCACCGAGAAAAGATTATGATTGAGCCTTCGACGAGAAATAAACCCGTTATCATCACATTTCCTTGAATCAGATCTCCATAACCAAGAATGGATCAAACTGATCATTTCCAAAACGAACATACCCAAAATTTTCTCCGCACAAATTACACAACAGCTTAGATTTGCCCGTCATGTGCTTCGTGCATCCAGATCCCAATGAATAGATGAGTTGTAACAATCTGCAAAGAATTAGAGGATATGGAACAGTGGGACAAATTGATCCTAAGGAATTTGATATCTTCCAAGACATTATTTATCCTAGAACAATGTCTATAGTGGACTAATACTTTGTTGATTCATCATCTTTCCTATCTAGGCATTCAATCTTTTTTATCCTAATGCTGTGTTCTCATGTATAACCAGATGGACATCTCTTACTATCCACCATTGTCCATTCTGGATTTGTAGCCTCATACAACTCCTTATATAACTCTTGGATGCTGAATAGTGGTGATCTGAGCAACTTTTCGTATGGGGGGTTGCAACTTAGTTGTTCACTTATTCTCTGGGATTTAACTAGCACGAATAGCACTACTTAGCTTCTGATTTCAAGCAATTCACGTCTTTCAGTTTCGAGAACACAAAGCATCATGATTAGAATTAAACACACATGTTCCAACATTCAGATACAAATCAAACATTTTATTCAAAGTTTCTGGAGTTTGAACTGTCTATTAACGCAGTTACAGACTTTGTTTTCTTGAAATACTAGAATCCAGTGATGGTTCTTCTACTCCTTCTCTTGAAAACTTCACTTGACTATTGATTGGGCACGACCTTATCTTAAACTTGATAGCACGATAAGCTTGGTCTGCTGAACAACTAGTAGTGTAAAATTACTCCAGAAAGATTTAGAACATGTATAGTAGTATTGCTAGAAGCATGAGGCAACTGTGTTTCTAGTTTGTGTTGTGGGTGTGGAGCAAGTCTATACAATGCCTGTTTAAAGCAACTTTGTGTTTCGAAACCCGCTTGGTTTCTTATTCCGAGCAAGTTTGTTAGTGAACTGGTTTTAAAAAAACACAAACCATCCGACCATTAGTTTTATTAACCGACTTATTCGTTTGAAAACTTCTCATTTCATGAGAATTTGAAAAAGGAGTCAGTTTTCCTAAAACTGATGGTTTTGGAATCCGTTGAGCATTTGGTTGTCGAACAACAAGGGATTGATCAAACGAGTTTTCCACAACTTTCAGTTTGTTACCAAAGAGTTTCTTAACTCATTTATCACCATGTGCTTGTCTTACATTTGAGCTTTCAAATCTTTATTTCAGGTATTTGTTTCACTTCTTTCCGAAATTCATTGAAGACCTGTTCTTTACAAACTGTGTTGTTTTTCATCTGTTCTTCAACAATGTTGTAAAGAAAGTTCAAGAGAAATCGAGTGTTTTTCAAGTTTAGCAAAACTCTTTAAAAGCTTATTATAACTTCGTGTGAACCATATTCATTTTAATTTCGACAGCTTGTGTGCAAACAGTCACATTCTTTGGCCTTTAGAAGATATAAGCATGTAATCAGTATTACATTTAAATCAGACAGAGATGCAAATACGAGACATGTTCATCTTTATACACACACTCTTTGAGAAAGTAGACATATATGGTTTGAAAAATCACAGCCTTTTCTGATTCAAGTTCGTCAATCTCCTTTTCATGGGATTTAACGTAACTTCCAAAATCGTCATGCATCTTTTTTTAGTTCATAAACAAAACAATGATGTCCATATGTTTTTGTTGAAAGAGGGCATTAATAACGTTTTGATCATAACTTCCATACTCGTAGCATTGGTTAGGAAAAATCACTATTAGTATGGATTAACCAAGCTTTATTCACAAATTTTTCTAAAATGATTGACATTTTTGTCATTTCGTTATAAAAACTTGTCTATTTTTCTAATGGAAGTTAGAAACGTAGAAAGGACACTTTTTGGCAATTTTGGTTTTGTTCTGTTACACTTTTTCTCCACATTGTCTTCCTAACTTCTTTAGCGCGTTCCAACGATCAAGAGAGGTTTTGGATGGTGGTTTAAAGTTCATACAGACTGTTTTGATATGTGTAATCATATTGGTTTTCATTTTGTCCTTTATCCAATTTGAGCTTCTCTCCTTTTCAAGAGTCCCTGTCTCTTCCCATTGGGGCAAAACTGTTTGCAGATCCAAAAGTAATCCATATGGGATCATCTACAAAGGAGGCTTTTCAATTGAGCTTCTTGAGTACTTTGGATTAGCAAAAGGTTGATCTACCATTTAACGTTGCCATTTGTGGCTAACACTGTGAATGTCCTGAATTGACTGATTGCGTTTAAAAGAATTTCATTTAAATAACTGTATTCCTTTGTCATTTCAATCATCGGGTCAATGTCCTTTTCCTCTTAAAACCTTTAAATCCGAAATATACCTACCTGTTTGCTCTTTTGAGTTGACCTTCAAATTGTGACCTATTAACAACGCTTTTTGACTAGCTCATCGTGTTCTGATTGACAACGGACTTTCATTATAGGTTTTAGTTTTTAAAACCTCTTTTAGTCAATCTTTAAGAGCTAATAGCCAGAGAGTTTTCATTTAACCTTTTTTTTGTAAATATTTTATAATCACGGTTCTTCGTTCATTAAGGCTGTGTACTTCTCAGCTCATCTGTTTGGTTTGACAAGTTCAATCAAGACAACTATCCCGAACTGCTAGTACCTCCCCTTAGAGCCCCTACTAGACTCTCAAGGTTAGTTTTGCACTCCTTCAGTTCTTGAGTTAAGATGCGTTTGCTTTTCTTTAATTGCTTATAAATAACCTTTAATTTTCCTCCGAATCAAGAGTCAAGATTACATTATATTAGCAGCGCAACACGCTCATCAGACACATTCAGCCGCATTTTGATCAACCAGATTATCATTAGTTCATATATTGATGAATCAGGATGACATTGCTAACACCTCGCCAAAACATATTCGTCGTTAATGGATTTCCTAGTTGCTCAGAAGGTCGTTCACATTGGCAAACACTCATTTTCATCAGGGTTTTGTGACCTGTTCCTATGGCGACTAGTAGAACTATGCTTCAGGTGAACCTCCTAATCTTTGCCATGTAAACTATAAGGGCTCCAATTCTTGTTCATCAATCTCTTCCATCCGTGTCCTTCTAGCCAATCAAGCTTGCTCACTTGAAGTGGAATACCTTGTTCAGCTTATTTGCACACATCAATCTTCTCCTTGTGATACCGTGATATCTTTAACAACCCTCTTTGGCTTCCTGCATTCCCCCTGGCATAGTGTCCAAATAAATCCTTGGCATTCAAGCACTATACCTATTATGTGCACTACCACCAGCCGGACTGCCGAACTGTTTCCCTAATCCCTACAACTGACATCCGTCCTTTGATTCCAACCTGCCCTGACTGACTGTCGTTGTTAACCTTGGTGTGGTATCTTCAGTTCTTGCGCCTGGAGTTTAAGAAGTTCGAAGGTTTGTTTTGGTAGGTTCTACAGCTACTTGAAATACTAGCAAAGGAGTGCCAAGGTCTTTTTGCCAATATGACCTTATCCACGTGAGCTTTTCTGGATTTCACCGACTTCCCTCAGAAACGGAGCAGATGGAGGAGTAACGTTTGCGATCCGCTTTGCCTTTAGTAGTCTGGTATCGCACTTGGGTCCGTGTGAAAAATATTGCATTATGATGGGCATTCGATATTTGAAGGGTTTTGGTACTTGATAGTTGTTGTATCGAATATTGTGACAGCCGCAAAAAGTGCTACGATTTGCACTCTGCTTAATCTCTCATAACTGGATATCAGTAACTTCGTTTAAACTGCTTCAAGAACGTCAAATAGCCTTGTGATATGAGACTGTGTCTATTCCTCTTCGCTTGACAATCCGTCACAAATCTTGACCATTTCTGGTGAGTTTTTGAAGAAAAGAACCATTACACTTGCATTGGTGCAACTTGCAAGTTTTCCTTGCCAACTCATTCCAATCAGTTTATAAAACCAGAGTAATAAGAGACTCCATGGATTCTCCATCCGAAAGTAAGAACTTCCCAAATTCCCAGTACAAATGGTCTTACATCTTGACGTTCAAAAAAACGATTCTCCCCCTGTCTGTAGCCTTTCAATGGCTTCCACATCTCCTTAGCTGTGGTTGCATGCAATCAACAGTTGAGTAAATTTCATCTCCATTCCTGTTAAAATCAAGAAAATAGCTTCATTTTCCACTTGAAAGTAAAGTTTGTTCTCTGTGTTCAGTGTGTATTATCTTCAGCTTCTTCATTGCAGCTACTGGATAAGGTTTTCTGCTGCTTCAACAGCTCAATAGTAAACGGCTTCGTGGCTAAGTAATGGACCATTCAAAATGCACTTCCTCAGATATTCACCAAATCGATTTAAGTGTCAAGGTATCTTATAAAAACCAGGCGAACAGCCACTGAGAATATCTATCCTGGTCACCAGCATCGATGACGCTTCTTTTAACCAGCTAGCCATATATTATTATGGCCATTTGACTATCTAGTCGAGGCATGTTGTTTGGAGTTGACATGAATGAATGAATGATTATGAAATATTGAAGGGTGATAAGATTTTGTTGAGCTTTAAATGGATATGATGTGATTGAAATTATTGTGGTTATCGTAGGCAATCTATCTCGTTCCAAAAGGATGGTACACGTCCTATGATTAAAAACCTGATAAAAGGATTTAACGGATTCAACAAATCAATAGAAAACCGAGAATGAATAATCGCCTTGTTGGGAGGTTTGGGTTTCTTGTATGATTAATGCCGTTTTAAGTCCCTTGTTGATGGTTTTGGTTTTGGCTTATTTGGTTTGGATGATTTTTTTGTGAATTCGGCTCAGTTTGATTTTTGATTATTATGAATAAAATTTTATTACCCTATTACCAAAATCTAAATTTGTGTAAAAATAACTAAAAATGGCTATAATACATGTTTTTTTATTCTTTACTTAATTGTATCCCGGAAATAGAGTGTCGCTAAAAGGTGTCTACCGAATTTTTTTTACCGCATTACCAAAAAATTTGAAATAAGATGTAAAATAAGTTATAAAGCTAAATAAAAAAATTACATATTACTTACCTTTTTTTTGTAAAAAAAAGTGGCGCTAAAAAGGTGTCGTCTGGATAGTGTAACAAACCGCCGTGTAAAGAATAGATCAAACTGCTGATTCTTGTACAACTCGCTGCCCTAAATAAAATACTCATCCGCTGTTTGGTAACTCCTGTTTAGCAACTCGCTGTTTAGCAACTCGCCGTTTAGCAACTCGCCGTTTAGCAACTCGCCGTTTAGCAACTCGCCGCTGTGGTCAACAAATCGCTGTTGACTATTTCCTTAACTCGTAGGATCGTGTCCCCTAACTAGTCAAAACCGCACGAAAGAACAAATCAACTTAAATAAGCAACCCCTCCACACCTAACACAAGGGCGAATTTACAAAAGCACTCAAATAACTTTTCCTATCCTCGAATCAAAGCTTTAACATGCAATACTAAGAATATACCAAGATTAACTACATCCTATAACATTATTCTTCTTATCGTCAAATGAAAGCAACTCTCCACGAAACACCTTACTTTGTTTTGCTTATAATTCGAGCAAGCGGAGCTTGATTAACAACACGACAATTTGAAGCACTCTAACCTTTTGAATGTGTAAACAAGTGAAGATCAAGAGTAAATCACACATTAGACCCAAAAACAAAATTGAGTCCGTGGGTATTTTTCACAAATTAAGCCACAATTTGAGCTTATTTTAACGCACACAAATCAGAAGACGAATCACCCCTTTGCTTTGGATGCCCAATTGTATGGAATCCCCGTTTGAAACACTTCATAACACGAATCAATCACGGATTAAGAACTAGAAATGAGAAAGAGAGCACACACATGTTTCTAGAAGAGAAAGAGAGAGAGAGAGAGAGAGAGAAGAAGAGAGGGGGAGAGATGAGAGAATATGGAAAATGGAATTATTTAGAAATGAACAACTAACTTTTTCTAAATAAGAAAAAAACTTTATATATCCCCGTCACAAAAACGTTCAAGGTACACGCGGGATATTTAACTAGACCCGGCTCAGGGTTTGCTTGGATTAACCCCGAAACATCTACAAATATCTTAGATCACTATCGACCCATTCCGATAATGATCCTATT
Source organism: Tanacetum coccineum (assembly GCA_026074375.1). NCBI lineage: Eukaryota > Viridiplantae > Streptophyta > Magnoliopsida > Asterales > Asteraceae > Tanacetum > Tanacetum coccineum. The sequence continues at coordinate 14,830 of BQNB010129253.1, forward strand.
ACAACGTTAACTAATTAGAGACCGAAGCTCCATCGTAGAGTGACCGAGCTTCCTTGTTCGACTCAATAAATTGAGGCTAACATGAGAATAGGATACCGGAATAAATATGGGCGACTGGATGATGCACAGACTAGCTATCAAATGGTGACCAGTCGGTCAACATTTTGTTTAGGGATAGCGAGCACAGGCACGCACACTAGCTCATGAGATTGAGGCCAGGATGTCTCGAGAGGCTTGGGGACGGTCTATGGATGCGAGTGACCTCGCATGTTCTGAGGTTATGGCATTGCCCACTCAGGTGGTAGCACAAGAACAGCGTTCAAGAGAATGCGGATTGTGGGCATCAGACCGCAAGGAGACGACAACATTTGACAGAGGCCCTTTAATATGATTGAAGACACTACAGCACATTGACAGCACCAACCGAGTGCGACAGGGAGCCGCTAAAGGTCCCGCAACACCCGCTGCCCGAGGAGCCGAACAGTTCATTAATCTTGTTTATGCCTAGCATATTTTGACACATACTAAGTATTACTACGGTAACTCCTGGCTAGTAGGCTTTTAGGTTGTAATAATATTCTTTTATCTTTGTACCTAATCGTAGTGACTTTTTGTAGCTAACCATTTCCATGTATGTTTCCATGTATATATGGAATGGTGGTATTATGTCATGTCTGTAATCGAATTTATTATGAATGAATGTCGATTTAGTTAGCATTGTAATAATCATTCATTTATGTAAATTTACTGTATGTTGTGATCTCATTTTACTTATTGTGTATATGTCATGTCATGGTTATGATTTAAAATCTAACGGGTACTATATTTTCTTATGATTGAAGAAAATGGCACCAAAAAGAGCCACCAATCAACAACCAGCCGCAACAACCCCCCACCACATCTGTCAACTAATAATGCCTACTTCAGGTAAATGATTGACCAAGCTTACTGCCGCTTTGGCACATTGACGCTATCAGAAGCAAACAATGGCTAAGATACCATAATTCAGGAACGGGTGTTAGAAGAAATGAGCGAGCCACTCGTGAGTGTACTTACCCAGACTTCATGAAGTGCCAACCTCTAAATTTCAAAGGCATGGAAGGAGTTGTTGAATTGACTTAATGGGTTGAGAAAATGGAAACTGTGTTCCATATAAGCAACTGCTCTGTGGAAAACCAAGTCAAGTTCTCCACTTGTACTCTTCTAGGAAATGCTCTAACGTGGTGGAACTCCCACGTTAGGACTGTTGGTAATGACGTTGCTTATGCAATAACTTGGACAGAACTGAAAAAGAAGATGACTAACAAGTACTGCCCGAACACTGAGATTAAGAAGCTCGAAGTCGAGCTGTGGGATTTGAAAGTGAAAGGTACCGATATAATAGGGTACAACCAACGTTTTCAGGAACTAGCATTACTGTATGTTAGAATGTTTCCTGAAGAATCTGACAAGATTGAGAGATATGTCGGTGGTTTACCCGACATGATCCCAGGAAGCTTGTAGTAAGCATCAAAGTCTAAGACAATGCAAGAGCAACTGAAATAGCACCAAACTGATGGATAAGAGAATCCCGCACTTTTTGCTGATCATCAGACAGAGAATAAGAGAAAGCAATATAATAACCAACAACAACAACCACAAAACAAGAAGCAGAACTCTGGCACCACGCTTTATGCTAGGGACTGGTGAAATAACTATACGAAGATCTAAATCCCTATCGCTAAGTGCAATTATCACCACACGGTCTGTGTGCGCCCGCAAAGGCCACAAGTCAATCGAGTTGGCCCATCTGACACGTGATTGCAGGAGCCGCTCTAATGCCAACACTGCTAATAACCAAAGGGGCACTAGGACAGGTCAGAAGCCTACTTGCTAAGAATGTGGTGCCCAAGGACATTTTAAGAGGGAATCTCCAAAACTGAAGAACAACAACAATCGAGGCAACCCAGCTAGAAATGTCAATGCTCTAGCGAAAGTGTATGCGGTAGGCCATGCAGGGACAAACCCAGACTCTAATGTTGTGACGGGTACGTTCCTTCTAAACAACTGCTATGCTTCTATATAACAACCTATAATTTTCATCAAATACAAAAATCAACCTATTTTACTATAATCACAATTATACGGGGAAATTTTCCGCTTTATTACATTACTTGCATTGCTAATATCTCAATATGCATTATGACTTGGATATCTAAAGTAGACGAGCTCACGTAACCTACCTATGTCAATCATATCTTCATATATGTCAAGCAAACATCATAACATGTCAAGTCAATATCATAATATCATTTTTACAAAGTACATTACTCATATAATGTACCATTTGCAACATATATCTAAAGACCGGGCTTTAAAACCCGTTATTCGATACCTCTAAACCCCGAATTCCATGAAAGTAACATCTAAAAATGAATGGTACAAGCTACTAAACATATACAAGTAACAAAAACATCCTCAATTGAAAGATAAACTTCCTCCAAGTCAAAGTACAGTCCTTAAAAGCTCAATGTACAAGTCATTAAGCAACACCCCAAAATAGCGAAAAGCCGTTTAACCTCTGTTGTCCTAAGGAATCCGTAAAATCATATTAGTGACAATTAATAGAAAGTAATGAACATCATTTACCATTCCATATTCATTCTCATTTCATAAGATTCCATGAAAAGTCAAAACAAGAAACCCTAAACCACGAGCTAGTTTCAAACCCCATAAACCCCGTTTCTTGGTTTTTATCCGTTTAAACCTAACCATTAAGCAAATAAGTGGAAATACTTAATTACAAATTACAAATCCTATTTCATCATTATAACATCATTATACATGAATTAAATCCTAGAAACCCCTAAAACAAAACCCTAATCTAGTTCTAACCCTAAAACCTAAAACTAGGCCCTAGTTCAGAATCGGATAAGTCTATAAAACTTAGATCTGGCAAATCCAATAGTTTCTGGGGTTATTAAGTAAAACACTAGATTATATGCGCCTAATGTCTTGTGATCATTTTGCGTAGCAACAACCGATTCGAGCGGCGATGAATTAGTTATAGCTAAATGGCAAAGTTTCACATATAACGAGCCCTAATGTACCCGTAACCCAAAATCCTTGCAATTTGACCCATTTTGAAAGTTTTTCTTGCAACCAAGCACCTAAATGACAAGAACCTCCATCCCTAAGCTAATTACAAGCACCTTTCCTAAATATATAGTTCATTTCTTGGTACAAAAATGAGCCACATAACCGCTTTGTCTCTCTTTTTAGCCGCGACATCATAAGAGCCCAAACACCACTTCAAGCTAGTTTCTAGCTCTAGCAACTCATCACATAGCTTCTACTCATCACCCTATAGCCCTCATACATGTCCTAACCTGGTCACAAAGTATCCCTTGGCCTCCAAGCTCATTTCGAGTATAAATAGGACCCTAAAACCTTCATTCTAACTCATCCCCCACTTCCTCCTCTATAACCCTTAATAGCAGCAATCATTTGCTCAAAGAAGATCCTAATAGGTTCTAATAAGTCTCAAGAACATAATTGAAGCAAAAGAAACCAAGAAGCGAAGCCCCGGAGTCGTTATTCTAGGCGTACGAAGCTAAAAGTCCTGATTTCGACCCCTTTCTAAGCTATAAGCTCAAAACCATGTTCTATGATATTCATACCTGCTCCTACACTTTTATAATGTTCATATGATCCTAAATATACTCTTGTTAAAGTTTTATAACTCAATTCATTCTCATTTTCCATTTTGATCCAAAACCGTACACCCGAAACCCTAATTTTGTGTTTTTCTTAAAACTAAATGTTATAATGGTTAAATATTGTTATAATCTATCCTAACATTCTTAACTAATGTTAATATAACAACTTTATCAAGTATTGAAGGAATTTGAACTTAAAACCCACGCGTTTATGTTTTAAAACCCTAATATGACCCGTTTTGCTTCCTAGCTTAATGAATCGTTATTTTAAACTTTAGTTACGTTAAACATTATATTTTAGCTTATTCTAATAAGATATAACCTGAAAATATCTTTTTAAATGTTAAAATAAGCTTGCATGGCCATTCGGACTTGTTTTGTAATTATTATCCATGCAAGGGTTATATATCGTAATTTTCTTAAACTTATAACTAAAGGGAATGAAAATTTCATTTTATCAAAGTTATAACTATAGGGGTCTATTATGTCACTTTACAAAGTGTAAGGTTTACTTTGTACATCTTTTAAACTTGAAGGACTAAACTCGTAAAAGTGCAAACTCCAAGGGTATATTTTGCCATTTCTCATTCTTAAGGGTCTAAAATGTAACAATTTGAAA
>BQNB010129254.1:0-19146 GCA_026074375.1 Tanacetum coccineum
CATATCTTTACAAATTGCATGCATAAATGATATACTTGCTTCATGCACATATATGTTCACATAGGACCTGCTGCAAATTGATTACCAACACAAAACCTTTCTCACAAAATTTTAGTAAAAATAAAATTTTTAGTCGTCTGAAAAGCATCAGATGGGCGGCCCCCTTAGCTCATAAGGGTGGTCCCCTTATCAATAAGGCTGCACCATAATCAAGGGGGCCGGCCATACAGTTCACGGGTTTTACTGTTTCTTTCTGCTTTTTGACTCTCTTTTACCTAGCCTCAACTATCCTTACCCAGAAAACTCAAACATATTTTAGAAATCCTTAAACTAATTCAAATTTATTCCATTTCCAAACTATTCTCTTCCAATAACTTCCCTCTAAATGTTTACCACCATTTCATCATCTTCTTCATCCACTATCAACCACCATAAACCTCCATGGCATCCACTAAAGCTTCCATTTCCAAAGCTTCCAAAAGACTAAAAATCAATATCATTCCACCAAAACAATTATTTATGGATTTAACTCAAGATGACACTAAAACCCCATCCCCCAAACATCAACTTCCATCACCTAGTGCTCCAAATGCATCTTCAAAAACACCATCAACTAAAGATACTTCTTTATCCTCCATTAACTACATACCCAAATCACCAACCTTCTCCAAATCACCATCAACCAATGGTTACTTGAACTCCCCAACATCTCCTCCTCCAAGAGTTCCTCCACCACTTCCAACTTAACAAAATGAACCCATAGAGATAATCATCACTCCATCACCTCTCTTTGGTCATCCCATTTCATGGAATCTACTTGAAGCACATGAAGCAACATGCTTATGTTGTATCCACAACCGTAGACTTATCTTTGACTTAAGTGAAGAACTTCAATACATGTTTTCTTATATTGAACACATGCTTTTACAAACACCACCACCTAATTCGCCACCACCACCATCACTTTCTCCAAACTAGACATACACCATGTTTAGCCATTTTCAAATAATTGTCAACCAAACCTTTTGCAAGCAAGTCCTATGGAATTCTATAAATATTAGGACCTTTGTAACTTAATTTTATGTATGTTGTATTAATATGCTTCAAGCATATTATTTCAATTTTGATTATCATGAATTGTTGTTTTATACCAATTCTTAGTTAATAATAGTCTATAGTCCTTATGTCCTTAATTATGCACTTACTTGTCTTTCAATTTTTAGTTGATATATATATATTTGTGGTTATTGGGTTACACAAATTTCTTGACAATTGTCAAACATTATCAACATGCTCTAGTATTTTTCCTTTTTATTTGATATATGTTAGAAATGGTTGTTTTGTTCTTCTAACTTGTTTTTGTAGCAAAGTTACCATAGCTCAATTCCTTGGTGCCCTCGAACGAGAAATCTGTAACACCCTCATTTTTACATATAGCAGCGGAAGCTAATCTGGTGTATTACTTCAATGTACAACAGTCATAATCATAGAAAACGAATCAAAAAGAGTCGTTTTTGAAAATTTAGTTATCATTCATTATTTCATGAGAGTTTTTACAAATGAAAGGTCCTAAAATCTGTAATACAAAGTTTGAATGATAACGGTTTTTCCATCTTCATGTCCTTGCCACTTCATACCATAAGTTGCTTAGTTACCTGAGAGAAAACATGCTAAAAAGTCAACACAAAGGTTGAGTGAAATTCATAGGTTTAAGTAAAATAATTTGAATGCAAGTGCGATATTAGGTTACGTTGTTATTCACCCGTTATTTGTAAAACAATTATTATTGCCATTAGCTCATGAATCCGAAGCCTTGGGATATGTCTGATACGTTATAGCCCTAACGGGTGCCTTTGCCAAAACACCCGCAGTTATATTCTAACGGTGTGCAATTGGTTACCGGTATGACTGGGTACACCAACGGGGAGTCCAACCCAAATAGATCTATTCACAACATTCACGCTCACTCCGTAGAGTAATTAACGGTTCATGATATTGGGGACTTAAAGGCAAAGCAGTTACTTAGGCAATAATAAATCAGGATATCATACAGAAATAATTGCATTAAGGTTTATAGCATGTATCCCCCTCGCGGGTTTATGAAATAGTTAAAAGATTGAAATGCGAGGCTATGAACTCACCTTAACAGTATAGGGAAATCTGAGTGATAGCAAAGGTATATGGAATGAGAGTAACGGCTTTGTCACACGCAACCTGGGGTAATATGTCAAGTCTTAGTTTGATTGAATATGTTTTACATTATAATGAATATCATCTTTCGATTTGAATTATTATGGAGTATTGTATCTATCCGTTGGGCCTTCATAATTCAGGGTCATTAGTAAACGTTTGAGGAGCTGGGGAACTTTAAATCGTATACCCAACAAACTCTGTCAGAACGTAATAGCAAGATGAAACCTCTTAATATGATGCTCACCTCAGGTATTGTGATACGTATAATTGGTTTTAAGCGTTTTGCTTGATAACTGGAAACGATAAGCACGTCAAGCGTTAATTAAAGTTATGTCTTATAATGTCTTGAACATATTTTTATACTTTTTCAAAATGTTACATTTTAGACCCTTAAGAATGAAAAATGGCAAAATATACCCTTGGAGTTTGCACTTTTATGAGTTTGGTCCTTCTAGTTTAAAAGATGTGAAAGTATACCTTGAACTTGGAAAGTGACAAAATAGTCACTTAGAGATTATAACTTTAGAAATATGGCAAAATAGTCCTCTGTATTATAAGTTTTCAAATGTGAAAGTATATACCCCTTGCATGGAAAATGATTTGAAAACAAGTCCAAAAATCCATTACTAAGATATTTTATTATGCATAATGTAATTTACAGGTTATAGCTTATTAATATAAGCTAAAATATGAAGATTTAACTAACAAAAGTTTAAATTAATGATTCAGTTATGCTAGAATCGAAACGAGTCAAATTAGGGTTTCAAAATGAAAACGCGCGGGTTTTAAGCTCAAATTCTTTCAAAACTTAATAAAGTACTTATTATAATGTTATATAAGCTTATTAGAATAGATTATAACAATAGTTTACAAGTTTAGCTTATAGATTAAGTAGAAACATGAAATTAGGGTTTCGTGGGCTCGTTTTGGATCAAAAAGGTAAAACACATATGTTTTTGAGTTCAAAGCTTTTAACAAGAGTTTAAGCATGATCATATGAACATTATAAGGGTATGAAAATAGATTGTAAGCTTATGGAACCTTGGTTTGAGAATAATAACTTGAGAAACGGGTCGAAATCGGGACTTTTAGCTTCGTACGCCTAGAATAACGACTCCGGGGCTTCTTTTATTGGTTTCTTTTGCTTCACTTCTGATCTTAAAGACTTCTTAGGACCTTCTTGAGCAAAGAGTTGCTGCTATTATGGGTTATAGAAAGAAGAAGTGGGGGATGAGTTAGAATGAAGGGTTTACACCCTTTATATAGGTGCGAGAGTAACTTTCAAAATGGGTTAAAATGCAAAGAATAGAGTCGCGGGTTGGTTAGGGCTCGAACTAGGGTTTTCTTGGTTATTTTTCGAGTACATTTGATTAGTATTGATAGATTAAGGATCACAAGACTTATATTAAGAGTTTACAACAAGTTTTGATTGGTGGTTTGCGTTTAAAATGGGTAAAAATGAGTAAACGGGTCAAAAGTTCAAATTAGGGTTCAATTAGGGTTTTCTAGATTTAATTCTTGTACATTGTTGTTAAAATGATGAAATGATGATGGAATGTGATTTTTAATGTTGTAATTTATGTTATTACAACTTATTTGAGTATTGGTTTAGGTCTACAATGGATAAAAACAAAGAAACGGGTCATGGTTTAGAAACTAGCTCGGTTTTAGGGTTTAGGGTTTCAAATTAGGGTTTTGAGTGTAAAAATATGTGTGAGAGCTTATGAGTAGAATAATTAGGGTTTATACATTGTATATTGAGTGTAGTAGCTTGTACAAAAGTGGTGGTGAAGAAACTAGAATGAAAACGGAGGTAAAACGGCTATTTTAGATGTCATGCTTAATGACTTATACATTGTGCTTTTAAAGACTTGAACTTTGACTTGGAGGGAGTTTATATTTCAAATGAGATGTTATATTACTTGTACATATGCTTTAGTAACTTGTACATTCACTTTAGATATTAATCTTTCATGAAATTAGGGTTTAGAGGTAAACGATAACGGTTTAAAGCCTGTCTTGATATAACGTTGCAAATGGTACATTATATGAGTAATGTACTTTGTAAAAATGATATTAAGATATTGACTTGACATGTTATGATGTTTTCTTAACATATATGTAGATAGGATTGCCATAGGTAGGTTGCGTGAGCTTGTTAACTTTAGTAAAGCAAGTTATGTTGCATATTGAGATATTGGTAATGCAAATAATGTAATAAAGCGAAAAATTTCCCTGAAAAAGATGGTTCATATATAATAGATAGATAGTACATTGCATCTAACTTAATAGATGGATATTTACATTGATGAAAATTTACTGGTTGTTATATGTAAATAAGCTGGAGCTTGTAGATTAAGCTCTTAAGAGCAGTTTAAGTCCTTATTTTGAGCAAAGGACAAGGTATGTTTACTTTTTCCATTTTAGCTTAATTTCTGTTTTGGCTTATTAATTTACTTAATCTTTGCTTTTTTGTTCTTATATTGTGCTTATTATGCTTAATAGTAGCTTAGTATTCCTAGTTTGTAGCTTAAAATTAGTATGATTAGAGTTTTTAGGGTAAACTATCCATTTAGAAGTCAAAACTGCTTATTAGTCTAGCTTATAATCTAGTGCTTATTTTTCTAAAGTTTTTGCTTAATTGTCCTTTATAATCATAGATCTTAATCTGTTTTAATATTTAGAAGCTTAATAATGTCTGATTTAGCTTAAAATGAGAATTTCTAGTTTTAAAGGGGTGTTTGGGATAAGCAGTTTTGGTATAGGAAAATTGTGTGCAGCTTGTTTTTAGTGATTAAAATGGATTTTATAAGCTCAAAATAGGTCTAAATGCTAGTTTTCATAATCTAGGAATAAGATTTATTAGGTTCTATAGTTTAGTTTCATCAAATCTCAAGTCTGCTAGTCCTTAAGTTGCTCTAAACTGTCTTTTTTGTTGGATTTATAAAAAGTATGCTTAAGGTGAAGTTTTTGTGTTTAAAATTTGTTTTCCATTGCATCAATGTGCATCTGTTTTGATTCTTTAGACTTTGGAATCTCCTTTTGAATATTTAAGCTTAAAGTCAGTCAAGTTAAGTTAGTTAATTGGTTGTTCTTAGAGGCCTGAATTTGCAGAACATTTGTGGTAAATTCCTATCTTAACTTAGGTTAATTTTTGTTGAATTTAGCTTATACTAGTAAGTCTTAAATCTGTTTTTAGTTTTCAGTTTGTCAAAATCATTTTTGAGTCTTAAAATTAAGCTGCAAGTGTTCATCTCATCTTTAAAAAGCCAAAAACAAAGTAGTGTAAACTGCCATTTTCACTTTGTCTTTTCTAGCTTATTTCTTTAACCAATTTCTTAAGTCTAGCTTATTTGAGTTAATATAGTCTAGACCTTAATTTGTTTTCAATTTTTAGCTCATTCTTAAAGCTTATTAATTCTAAATCTTAGCTTAAAATAGTGGTAATAGTCCTTTAAAAGCCATTTTGAGTCAACTGTCTTATTACTTTTAAATGCTTTTCAGCTTATTGGATTTTCTAATTTCTAGTCAGTAGTGCTTATTAAGTCTAGGTCTAGGTCTGTTCTCAGCTTATTTGTTGATCCTAGTCCTTGATCGATTCCTTAGCTTGTCTAAGGTTAAATTACCTTGGATAAATCCAAAACAACTTGTTGTAGAAACTTTGTATGTATACTAAAGTGTATGCGGAATTGACACATTAATATCTAGTAGTATTATGAATAAATCAATAAATGTGAATGAACAAAGATATAACCAAACGCTCCAATATTATTAGATCAAAAATACGAGTACTCTTCACTAGTACTAGGGTTTACAACCTTGAAGATTTTCTAAAATCGACTTGACAACTATGAAAACTTTTATATCAAACCTAATGCCCTAAAGCCTCCTTTTATAGACTAAGGAGTCCTAGTCGGCTTACAACATATACTAAAGATAAACATAAACTTATAGAATATTATGATACAATATATTCTATAATTATCTTCTAATCTTCATCTCCAAGTAATACTTATCTCTTTACTCGTCTTTATCCTCTGACAGTAGTAAGTCTTCTAGCTATTGTAATCCAGCAGCATAAACTTTTTGTACCAGCAACACTAATAAACAAAAGCAGTAGTAACATAGAAAACTAGCAGTGAGTAACAGTAGTTACTAGCATACTATATATATACTAATGTTAGTTACTGTGTAACTTAGCAATCTTAATTTACTACTAGAGCAATAAACTACTTAGCATATATTTCAATCTTCAACTCTGAACAGTCTTAACTTCAACAGGCAACAGTAACTTAATACTAACAGTACTAACTTATACTAACAGTAGTAACTAGCAGAATAGTAACTTTATACTACCAGTACTAACTACTTAGCATAATTTTCATTAGTATCACCAACATACTAAGTTATGCTTGACAGACTAATGGTGTAATTGAGCAGCAATAAATCATCTAAGACATCATCTTGAAGTCTTTAGGCCAACAATCCTCCACATAAACTTGTGGTTATCATATGAATCTTTAAGTTTCTTGATTAAAAGTCTTCATCATTATCAGGATGATGCTTTCAAATTTTTATTGACCTTTAGCTTGATTTAACCTTTAGCTCAAGTATATGATAAGCACATCTCATTCCCAATAATCAGCTTGTAGTTTTTTGTTTTAGCATATTTGTGATTGTTATGGTTTATGTGGAGGATATCTCTTTTCAACTAACATTAAGTTGTGACACATTTCACAAACCTACAAAGTGCACTCCACATGAAATCAACAACTTTCAATGTTACTTTGTTATCCTTGTAGATTTCTCCATACATCACTACTTTATGTCTTGTTAAACAAGACTTTTAATTCACCCCACAACACTCTTTATGTTAATCTTTAGGCATTATAGCACCATGCTTTTTTTGACCAACTTCAAAGGGAGTCTCCAAGTTTCTCTGTCAATTACCCTGAAGCATCCTAAACATATGTTAGGAATTTTTGAGTTACTGACTGCCAGTAATACTTTCTCTTCTGCTGGTTCAAGATTGATACTGCTACTGAAGAGTGAAGAATATAAACTAAAGTCGTTAGTACTGATAGTTGTATTAGTTAGTTCTTTAGTTATAGTTAGTTACAAAAATGATAGATCGTTAGTACTGATTGTTAGTTTATAGACTTTTAGTATAAGAAGTTCTGTATGCTAAAGGGATGCATGAGTTATATTTGGAATAGATATGCATGATCACTTGACACGTTTTGTAAGCCATTAGGGTTTTCCTTTAGTGTATAAAAAGTATAATACAGGTATAGTTAGAGATTTCAATCTTCTAGAAAAAACATATATCTCATTGTTAGTTTTTCTGTAAACTTGTCAGTATATTGCAAATCAATATATTCAAGTTTAGTATTCATTGTTCTTTCTTAGTATTGGAAGTTAGATTCCGCATAATTTGTAGTATTCACAATCATAGTTTCTCATAGTTAGTTTGGATTTATCTAAGTTAACTAAGCTTTAATAGGCTAAAGAAGATTCATTTCATTGGGACTTCACAAGTGGTATCAGAGCTTGTGGAGAAACTCTGAATAAGAAGAACTTTATTAGATCTAGATCTCTTCCTATAATACACAATGTTTGGTGAAGAACTTTAACACCAAATTAGGCACAAGTAGAATTCTCAAAGGTGTCTACTTTAAAACTTCCTATCCTCAAGAAGGGTGAATATACCCTTTGGAACATGAGGATAGAGCAGTATCTCACTAACACAGATTATAGTTTGTGGCAAGTGATCTTGAATGGTGATGGTCCTATACAAGTAACAACTGATGAAAAAGGTATTGAAACTAAAGTACCTCCAAAGACTCTTATGCACTATTACAAAGGACTAAAGAGAAAGGAAAGCTAAAAGCATTTTGCTTTTGCTATTCCTAATGAGTATAACTGTGTTTCCATGGAATATAGGATGCAAATTATCTACTGGGCTACTATCAAGAGTAGATTTGGTGGCAATGTTGAATCTAAGAAGATGCAGAAGACTGTTTTGAAGCAATAATTTGAAAAACTTTACTGTATCTGACATAGAAGGCTTAGATAAAGCATATGATAGGTTTCAAAAACTTATCAGCCTTCTAGAAGTTTATGGTGGAGCAGTTCCTAATGAAGATGCAAATCAGAAATTTTTAAGAGCTCTACCTTTATCATGGAACAATGTAGTCTTGATTATGAGGAACAAAGATGGTATAGATAATTTGAATATTTATGATCTATACAATAACATAAAAGTGTTTGAAGCTAATATCAAAGGTTCCTCTGGATCATCTTCAAACTTTCATAATGTGGCCTTTCTCTCTGCAGAAGACACTAGCAGCACTAATGAAGTTAATACTGCTAATGGTGTTTTTATCGCATCAGGTCATAATTCTCAGGGACAAGCCTCTTCATTATCATATACTGATGATCTAATGTTCTCATTCTTTTCTAATCAGTCAAATAGACCACAACTGGATGATGAAGACCTAGAGCAGATTGATCATGATGATTTGGAAGAAATGGACCTTAAATGGCAAATGGCCATGCTCTCTATGAGGGTTAAGAGATTTTATAAGAAGAATAGAAGAAAGTTAATCTTCAATGGCAAAGAACATATAGGTTTTGATAAAACTAAGGTTGAATGCTTTAACTGTCATAGAAGGGGCCATTTTGCAAGGGAATGTAGAGCACTAAGAAATCAAAGGAACAAGAATGGAGATGCAGGGTATAGGAGCAGGGAAAACACGAGAAGAACTGTACCAGTGTAGACCTCTGATGCATTGGTTGTTCAGGACAATGCTTTGATTGTCCAAGATGTACTGAGATATGACTGGAGTTATATAGCTTAAGATGAACCAACTAAGTTTGCTCTCAGGTACACTTTAAACTCCTCTGGGTCTGACACAGAGGTATATTTTGTTAGAAAATCCTTGTATAAAACTTATGAAAACTTCAAAAACAGTGTTGATGAACAACGACAAATCTTTGTAAGGCTAATCTAGAAATTATAGCTTATCAGTTAGGCCTAGAATCTGTAGAGGCACAATTAGTTGTTCATCAGAAAAATGAAGCTGTCAATGAAGAAATGATTGCAGTCTTAAAATTTGAAGTAAAAAACAAAAGTAATGCTATCACTAGACTCAAAAATCAGTTAGATGAAACCTTAAGAGAAAAAGATGATTTAAAAGCTAAACTAGAACAGTTTAAAACATCTTCTAAAATACTTAAATAAACTGGGATTAATAGTCACAAATAGTTCTAAAAGATAAAAACTGGTCTAGGATATGGGAGATCATATGAATGAAAATGATTCAAGTGGTAGTGAATTGTTTAATAGTGTGTTTGATAGTCGTTCAAGTGATGGAGATGACAATCAAACAAATGATAGGTTCGAAAAGGATAATAGATATCATGTTGTTCCTCCTCCTTTAACTGGGAACTACATGCCTTCACTTGCTGACCTATCTTTTGCATGGATTGGTAGATTCTGTTTATAGGCTCAAACAAATAAAACTTGTGCTAGTCGAGTCTCAAGTTGAAACAAGTATCAGTCCACCTAACAATACTAGTGTAGAAATGCCTAGAGTTGAATTTGTTAGGCCTAATGGAGTTATCATTGAAGATTGGGTTAGTGATGATGATGAGGATATTTTTCAATCTAAGGATTTGCAAGCAACAAACAAACCTAGTTTTAAAAAGATTGAGTTTACTAACGCTAAGAATGAACCTATTAAACCTAAACAAGCTGAAAAACCTAGGATAACCACTCAAAATCCTAAGGTAGATAGAAGAGATTGGAATGGGAAAATGACTCAAAAACTAGGGTTAGGATTTGGGTCTCCAAAGAAAGCTTATTTTATTTGTGGCAGTTACAGCCATTTAATAAAAGACTGTGATTTTCATGAAAAGAGAATGGCTAAAAAGTCTGTTTTAAAAAATATAGGAAAGAATAATGGTCAAAGGGAAATTAGACCAGTTGGAAGATTGTTCAAGGAATATATAATCAAATAAATTTGTACAATCTGAATGCTTAACAAGGTACTGCATGAGTTCCAGTTAGTATTGCCAAGAAAAGCTCTATAAGTGCAACCACATCAACATAGTACATCCCAGAAACAGTTTATACTGTACCCATACAAATAGAGTAAAATGTATTTCAAATTAAGAAAAAATGCTTTTCATATGTCTCATTCACCCTAATTAGAAGGTCTTTTTATAAACCAATAACACCAAATACCAGGATTTTAAATGAAAAAGTTAATACTGTCAGAGTGAATGGTGTTAATACTGTTAGGCAAACAGCAGTTAGTGCTGTTAAGGGAAATGGGGTCACTACTGTTAAGGCTTCAGATGGTTGTGTTTGGAGACCTAAAATGACTGATTTAAATAGTGTCTCCAAAAACAATAGTGGATCATGGGTCTCAAAAAGAGTAAATTATATTGATCAACAAGGCAGACTCAAGTCAGTAGTGGCTTAGGTCCCTAAGATACACTGACTCTCTTACTTTTGTGCAAGGAAATCCACAACAAGCTTTGAAGAACAAAGGAATATTTGACAGTGGATGTTCCAGGCACATGATAGGGAACAAAGACTTCCTTACTGACTATCAAGACATTGATGGAGGTTTTGTTGCTTTTGGTAGAAGTGCTAGAGGTGGTAAGATAACAGGAAAAGGAAAGATAAGAACAGATAAGTTATACTTTGAAGATGTGTTTTTTGTCAAAGAACTAAAGTTTAATCTTTTCTCTGTCTCACTATATGTGATAAGAAAAATAGTGTTCTTTTCACTGAAACTGAATGTCTTGTTTTGTCTCCTAATTTTAAGCTACTTGATGAAAGCCAAGTACTGTTTAGAGTTCCCAGGCAAAGCAATAAACTTGCAAAAGCCACAATTGATGAGTCTAAATTATGGCATAGGAGGCTGGGTCATGTGAATTTTAAAACAATTAATAAACTTGTGAAGGGAAACCTTGTAAGAGGTCCTCCTTCAAAGATTTTTGACAATGACCATACTTGTGTTGCTTGTCAGAAGGGAAAGCAACACAAGGCTTCCTATAAGGCTAAACTTATGAGCTATATCAGCTAACCCTTACAGATGTTGCATATGGACTTATGTGGTCCAACATCTGTTAGGAGTATCAACCATAAAACATATTGCCTTATAGTGACTAATGACTTTAGCAGGTTTAGCTGGGTTTTCTTCTTAGCCTCTAAGGATGAGACTAGTGGGATTTTTAAGAGATTTATAACAGAAATAGAAAACCAATTAAACCATAAGGTTAAAGTAATCAGGTGTGATAATGGGACATAATTCAAAAACAGGGAAATAAATGAATTCTGTAGATTAAAATGGATAAAAAGGGAATTTAGTGTTGCCAGATGTAACACCCCCAAAAAAATCACAACGCAGCGGATATACCACTTGGGGTGCTACTTCATAGTTCATACACTCAAGTTACATAAAACGACCTCAAAAGAGATGTTTAATAAAATGTCACATTCGATTTAAATAAATCATAGTAAATTCAGGTCCTAATAATTTCCTTTTTAACAAAAGTTACAAGAGTTTAAACATGACTCATTTGTATATTTAAATAAAAATGATTATCGAATGTGAAGAAAAACCAAGCCTTAAAAGTTTTGATATCCGCGCATCCAAATGCTCCCAATGCTCAGCTAACAAGATATAACCTGAGAAAATACATGCAAAAACATCAACAATAATGTTGGTGAATTCATAGGTTTAAGTAAAAGCAGTATTGAAATAACTCAAATAATGTTTCAGTAAGAAAAGTAGCGTTACAATATTTATAAGTATTCTTTCCGAAATCCAAGTAGTGATTTAATAAATCAGGTAATGTTCAAAAGTGGACCACAAGAATTACGTAATGTAGACATGAAAAACAAATTCACCAAGTCTAAATGAAATATATATTATTGCACTAAGCTCATGACCCCGAAACCTTAACAAATTTGTGCCCCAAATATATAGGATGCTTGCCCACATCCTAAAAGTATTCCCAATGTTAAATGCACCATGATCAACTTATGACCCTAAAGAAAGGTCGGGATTGTCAGTCCCGATAGATCTACCCATAACATTCGCACTTACTACAATAGCAATTAACGGTTTCTGAAAAGGAGGGACTTAATGGAATAGTAACTTAGGCAATTATTTTCAGGATTAAAATGGATGGCATACAATTGAATAACACTTGTGTCCAATGTAAAACAAGTAATGAGTTCAAAACTCTCAGTTTTCATATATAACAATTCAGTGATCTCAAATCATGTAGTAAGCAAATCAAGCTTGAGTAAACAACCATGTATTAAAAGTCATGTAACGCTTAAGTAGTAGAAATTAATAAGTTGGCTTAGTAAAGCGAGCATGTATTCTCACCCCGAAAACAGTTTATGGAAACCATTAGAAAAGAAAATATAGGGCTATGAACTCACCGAGAATCGAAGATGTGATCAAGATATCCAAACAAAGATAGAAACGAACGCCGACAATCAACCGCGGCCTATTAATAAAAATAATATGCGATTGATACGCGAGCTATATAAAATACGCAACTCAATGTACATATATATAATGTGCATGAAAAATGATACTTTGGAATCCATGGACTACATCACTTAATGTTTCTATTGATTACACATTTTCTGAAATTTTATCCGTTTTTAGCTAAACGACCGGCTTACTTAATGGAAAGCTAAATGGTCGAACTAGTCGATCTCCCTCCATCTTAAGCTTCCCTTATATGTTATTTAACTACCATAATTCACCCATAAGCCATAGCCTAAGTAATCTTATTATGAAAGACACATCAATGACACTTGTTCTAAAACAGGGTCTGCTGGACTTTGCAAAAGTTTGGCACTATCTGACCTATCTAAACCTTACAGAAAATTCTAGAAAAATTCAGGGAAGTCATACATATTATGAAGATGCTACAGTTTAAATTTTGTCAAAAAATATTAAGTTTTGATCCGCCTGCATCTTTACAATCGAATTTCTGGACAGCAAACACAGTTTTGACACTTAATCTTGTACAAAGGTTTTGACTCACTTTTACATTCTGAAAATCGACGAGGCCTAGTTCGTTGGAAAGTAGACTCGAAACACTTAATCATAGGGTCTTGCAAATCTAGAAAAGCTATTGTCATGGCCAAGTTACACTACTCGCAAGATGAACTAAAATTCTGCACAAAAATAACGTGCGCAAAATTTTGCCGAAACAATTTTCCAACTTCAAATCACCATATCTTTTTCGTTTTTAAGAATTGAAAGCTCAATTTTTATCACACTTCATTATAACGACCAACCACCATCTACTAATCACTTTTAAAACTTCAGATTACAACAATAATTCATCTTACCAAATCAAGCCTAAATTTTCTAGTCTAAAGGAGGGTTTAGAAACACCTCACCAAATCTTCAATTTTTGCACAATTTCAGCATTTCAACACAACCATACTAACCTATAATCACTACTAAACCATCAATTTTTATCAACAAACTCATAAACATAATTTTTCTATGGATTCCCAAAGTATCAAAAACTAACATGCATGCTTACATATATGTAAAACCAATCAAGAAGGAAATAAAAAGGGCTTACAATGTAACAATTGAAGAAGAAAACGAACCAAACACTCACTTAGGGTTCGGCCTAGATCGAACCATGAGAAAAAACCAAAAATCAAAACTTCTCTATTGATGTTTGTAATACTCCCAATACCTTAACAAGATAATCCCCACAAGATTTTTCCAAAAACCCTAATTTTTATCTTCAATCAAAATTTATCAAAAACCTTCAAACTCAAAATCAATGTTTAATTCTTTTTGGGATATGTTTAATTAAAGGTTAATTGAAGGGATTTGTAATTGCATGAGAAATTTTTTTGATGGAATGATGGTGGATCATGGTGGTTCGATCGACAGTACAGGAGAAGGGAGGGAGGAAAAGATTTTAGTCGTTGGAGGTGTTTGTGTGTTTTTAGGAAGTGTTATTAAGGGAGTCAAATACTTATATATAGTCAAGATTGTCTAATAGACTTCCAAATATGTATATAAAAAAACATTTAATGGGATGTTTGTTTTAAAGTTAAGTAGGAGTAAAAAGGTAGTAAGGGGTGTTTGGTTTTCAGTTTTGTAGGAGCTAATAGAACATAAGGGGTGTTTGGTTTTTAGTTTAGTAGGAACTAATTAAAAGAAAATGGGTGTTTGGTTTACACGTTATGTTTATAAATTATATTTTTTTAATTTTTTTTCTAAAACATTTATTCCACAATATTTGTTTTTTAAACACGTAGTTAAAATATTAAAAATTATAAAAATACTATTTTGACGCGGTTTCGGCCAAACGCGGATAAAAGACGAAAAATAATAAAAATAAAATAAAATAAGCTCTCATGGCAAAATATGACATTCGTTGATTTCTCGATTGATAAAAAAGATAAACTTAAATTGTACGATTTGCGAGAGTATTAAAATCGACGATTTTAATAAAAATCGTCTAAAATGTAAAAGTAAACTCTTTCAGATTTATAAAATAATTATGAGACTGAAAATAGTAGAGACCTTAAATACGGGGTTTTACATCCTCCCCTCCTTACGGGAGCGTCGTCCCGGTGCTGATTCTCCTTATTCGTCTACGGTTTACTTATGAAGAGATGAGGAAATGCTCAGGTCCTCATCGAGGTTTCCAACAAAAATTGAATGAACAAAAGTCTAAGCATCAAATATATGCAACGAACATGAGCAAACAGATTGAATGTCGCGAGAATCCTTAAAGGAAAGATAAAATACATGACTCGAAGAAGAAGCCATTGAATGCGAGGAATTTAACAAGTCGTCAATTCTTGGAAGCGATTAATGGTTTATTACCATTAGATTATCAAGTTCGCGGCGATCGATACACATTCAAAAAAACTCATATAAGAAATCACGAGTCGAAAGAAGTTCATAGCCCAAAGAATGATTTCTAATGCAGAACCAACGTTTAGTTGGTACACAATAAAGCCCACTCATTTATATTTTGTCACTTACAAAAAGAGGCGTCTCAATCCTTGTAAGTAAAAATTTATAAACTTATAGTTCGGCGGTTTATAATTTCCTTATTCAAATAAAGAAGCTTCCCAATTCATTTCAATAAGACGATTATAAATCATCCTACTTAAGTATGGCCGACACAAAACACAATATCAAAACAAGATCAAAAGCTACATTAAGTAAAAAAAAGGAGTGTCTACTTGACGACATGATTCTTCAAAATCATAAGAAGTAACAAGAAGAGTAATGAGACGTTAGTCCATTATGTTCCAAAGTTAAGTGCCAAAAGGCGGCACGATCCGAGGTGACAAGATAAAGCCGTACTCCCATCAATTGGAAGATTTCAAAACAATGGATTACAAACACAACATACGCGATTCAAAAGCATAAGAAGAGGGTTCAGACTTGGAGTCGAACAATAAAATAACTTGTGGAATTAACAAAGTACATCGAATGACAATATTATCAAAAAGGAAATAAAATAAAGTCACGTTAATGTTTCGGAGATCACCGCATTGCTCATAAAATATCAAAGAAAAAGAACTTATTAAGACTTACCATAGTACTATACACATATGTAGGTAATTATCATTACATAAACATTTCTGCCCTTTGCAATCTGACTTAATGGACCTATATTTCAAAATCCGTAATAGGTATAAACGAACGGTTTTCTCCTTAAACAAGATGTTAGACTCTAGTTTACTGAGATTACAAGATAAATACTCAAAGTGTTAAGATCCTAAGTGAAGTTATCATTTTACCATCATGTGCCAAATCTGATTATTTAAAACGTTTTCTTGTTCTATCATTTTTAGCATAATTCCCATTTTATAACTCCGTTTGACCCAAAACAAAAGCCCATGTTTAAGTTTATCTAAATCCTACAGGTTTTAATTGGAAAATGGGGCACTTAATATGAAAATATTGGTCTCAAACTCATTTTTGAAAATCTGGGTACAATTTATGATTAGTTTGGTCGTTCTAGTCGTAACTCATTCATCCGGAATAGTTACGGATTTATCCAAAGAACCACATGGTCCTCATATGTTTTACCCTTCACCCATGTAGAAACCCAGTAGCCTCCAAGTCAAATAAAATTAGTTATAAGCCTAACTATCTGCATTACAAATTATGGGTACACACTAAGTTTGTTTCCACGGTTTTGGTCGTATCTCGACCATCCGGAAGAGTTGGCGTTCCATCCAACTCGCCACTAGGACCTAACATATTAGCCTATTCATTAATGCAAAGATACAGTAGGATTTAAGCCAAAATTTTCCCATTAAAATACCAACTTTACTCGAAAGTTCCAAAAATAGCCGAAAGTAACCATAAATAGTCAACACTTATATGAATTACTATTATATATATATATGGCGGGTGACTCCCTGAAGATAAGGTAAGATTTAAGAGAGAGAGTGGTTCATATTGTACGGGGAGATTCAATATTTAATTCTAGTTTGTCGTTTGAGGGAGAAATAGGAATACAGAAAGTACGCAGGGAGAATCAGAAATGGTCATAGTATATATAACCGACGATATAAAGAAAATACATATGCGTCGTAAGTTAGAGACTTATGAGAGCAAATAATAACCAAAGCATTATAATTCATTATTAATTAATAGCAATAAGGATGCAAAAGGAGCATATAAGTTACCTGGGAGCAAGCGCGCGCGGATATCAGACAATGGTGAAAAATTCTTAAAAGTTTTTGAAAAACGGTTATAGTTTAGGTTTTAAAAATGACCTAGTTCTTTATAACCAGTGCTCTGATACCAATCTGTAACACCCCCCAAAATCATAACAACGCAGCGGAATACCACTTGAGGTGCTACTTCATAGTTCATACACACAAGTTACAGAAAACGACCTCAAAAGAGACGTTTAATAAAATGTCACATTCGATTTAAATAAATCAGAGTAAATTCAGGTCCCAATAATTTTAATAAGAATTGCAAGCGTTCAAACATGACTCATTTGTATAATTAAAGAAAACAATTATCGGATGTGAAGAAAATCAAGTCCTTAAAGTTTTGATATCCACGCGACTGCTATGCTCCCAATGCTCAGCTAGCAAGATAATAACCTGAGAAAATACATGCAAAAACGTCAACAATAATGTTGGTGAATTCATAGGTTTAAGTAAAAGCAGTATTGAAATAATTCAAGAAATATTTCAGTAAGAAAGAAGCGTTACAATATTTTCAAAGTATTATTTCTGAAATCCAAGTAGTGATTCAATAGATCAAGTAATGTTCAGTAGTGGACCACAAGATTTAAGTAATAGTAGACTACGAAACAAATTCAGTAGTCCAAAACATGTATTATTGCACTAAGCTCATGACCCCGAAACCTTAACAAGTTTGTGCCCCAAATGTATAGGATGCTTGCCCACATCCTAAAAGTACTCCCAATGTTAAATGCACCATGATCAACTTGTGACCCCAAAGAAAGGTGGGGATTGTCAGTCCCGATAGATCTACCCATAACATTCGCGCTTACTACAATAGCAATTAACGGTTCATGATAAGTAGGGACTTAATGGCAATAAGGCAACTTATGCAATAATATTCAGGCATTAATCTGGATAGCATACAATTGAATAACACTTGTGTCCAATGTAAAACAAGTAATGTGTTCAAAACTCTCAGTTTTCATATATAAGAATTCAGTGATCTCAAATCATGTAGTAAGCAAATCAAGCTTTAGTAAATTCATGAGTAAACAGCCATGTATTAAAAGTCATGTAATAAGCAAGTAAAAGCTTTAGTAAAAAAATAGTCATGTAACGCTTAAGTAGTAGAAATCAATAAGTTGGCTTAGTAAAACGAGCATGTATTCTCACCCCGAAAACAGTTTATGGAAACCATTAGAAAAGAAAAGGGTGGGGCTATGAACTCACCGAGAATAGAAGAAGTGATCAAGAAATCCAAACAAGATAGAAACGAACGCTGACAATCAACCGCGACCTATTAATAAATATAATATGCGATTGATACTCGAGCTATATAAAATATGCAACTCATCGAAATATAACATGTGCATATATATAGAACATGCATAAAAAGTGATACTTAGGAATCCATGACAGCTCCACTTTTTATTTCTATTAGTTTACACTTTTTCTGAAAATTGTAACGTTTTAGCTAGATGATCGGCTCACTTTAAGTAACGCTAAATGGTCGAACTAGTCGATCTCCCTCCATATTAAGTTACCCTTATATGTTATTTAACTACCATAGTTCACCTATAAACCATAGCCTAAGTAAACTTATTATGAAAGACACATCAATGACACTTGTTCTAAAACAGGGTCTGCTGGACTTTGTAAAAGTTTGGCACTATCTGACCTATCTAAACCTTACAGAAAATTCTAGAACAATTCAAGGATGTCATACATATTATGAAGATGCTACAGTTTAAATTGTGTCGAAAAATATTAAGTTTTGATCCGCCTGCTCACTGCATCTTTACAATCTAAATTCTGGACAACAAACACAGTTTTGACACTTAATATTGTACAAAGGTTTTGACTCACTTTTACATTCTGGAAATCGACGAGGCCTAGCTCGTTGGAAAGTAGACTCGAAGTAGATAGTCATAGGGTCCTGCAAATCTAGAAAACCTATTGGCATGACCAAATAACACTTCTTGCAAGGTAGACCAAAATTCCGCGCAAAAACAGTGTGTGCAGAATTTTGCCGCTTTAGTTTTCACTTCAAAATGCCATATCTTTTTCGTTTTTAAGAGTTGGAAGCTCAAAATTTTACCACACGTTCATTATAATGACCACCACCACACTAATCTTTTAAATCTCAGTTTACAACAATGCCCATCTTGCTGAATGAAGCCTAAATTTTCTGGTCTAATTGAGGATTT
>BQNB010129255.1:8760-19145 GCA_026074375.1 Tanacetum coccineum
AGAGTGTAAAGAGAAAAAGTACCTTTAGTTGCTTTCATGACCACCAAAGCACCTTTTGAAACACGAAGTACACCATTCTCACTCGTGTATTTGAAACCTTTCGAGTCCAACACACCTAGCGAGATCAAATTTTTCTTAAGATCTAGAACATGTCGAACATTAGTTAGGGTTCTAACCACTACATCATGCATCTTAATCCGAATTGTTCTAATACCAACAACTTTGCATGGTAAATCTTTACCCATGAAGACATGCCCGCCGTCAAACTCTTCATATGTCACAAACTAATCCCGTTTGGGACTCATATGAAAAATATTCGTCTTCCTATCAAGAACAAAAGGATGTTGGAGGGTGTGTTCTATATTATGTGGTGGTATGTGTGGACTTTTCGCAACAAGATGCTCTTTGACGTTAAAAAACCGAGGAAGGCGACCTTGTTCGACGATATTGTGTCTATGTCTTATTTTTGTGTTTATAATAGATGTAATTCCTCGTTTAATATGTCTGACTGGATCAAAAATCCTAGTTTAATTCCTTTGTAATTTGCTAGTTCCTTACTAGCGTTTCATTAATAAAATTGCCGTTCAAAAAAAAAAATCGATAAACACACATATAGGTTATTTGGGTTATTTTCTAAGTGTTGCCTTCTTGAACTATCTATTCCTGCTAATCAATTAGGTCTCAAAATAATGTACAGGCCAAGTTCTAAAGTCTACAATACTACCAGCACACTCAATATTTTGGTGGATTTTTAAATAATATGATGGAAATAGAATATTAGGCTTAAATCTTACCAAGTAATAATAAAGGGTAATATGCATTCGGCAAAGATTACTTCTTGATATTTAAGAGAAACATGTCTAAAATTTTAATCTGGCATAATTTTCAAAGAGAACTAGAAAATTGAAGGCAAAACATACGTCAAGTATTAATTCTACTCCCATCCCCCACTTGAATTGTACAATGTTCCTATTGTACATTAAAGAAATAAAAAGGAAAGAATAGAATTAGGACAAAAAAAACTCCCTGAGCATTACTTCATTATTTGAAATTTGGAAGAAATCTTAAGATTATCTCCGTCTCCTAGCAAGCTATTTATCCCCTATGATCACAAAAGCAAACCAAAGCATAAAATTATTCTACAAGAATTATGAAGTGTACAAAAAATACAAACCTAACTCACTTTTGTAGGAATGACAGTTACATTTAGCATATGCAAAAAGCCTTTTAAACCACTTGGTGACCCAAGTGGACGAGTTTAGCCTCGTGAGGGCTTCCAAAGAACATACTCACAAAGTCTATTTACGTATACATGGTTTAGACATGTTTAAACCTTTATTTTTTATATTTCTAAGGGTGGTTATGGAGTAACCCTAGTGGTTACGTCGTAATCATGTGATAAAAAATTTAAGTTTTGATAGTGTTACGGCGTAACCGTGAAATGAATTACGTCGTAACTGAATTGGTTACAGCGTAAACTTAAGTTGTTACGCCGTAACTACTACAGATTCAGTAGAGTTACCACATGATTATGGGTCGAGCCAGTATCGATAAATGCCTCCTAGCTGCTGGATCCTGCAAAACAAAGTAAGAAACATGCAAATCAACTAGTATGTAGAAACAAAAGAGTTTATTAATTAAAAGACGGGTTGTCTCCCAACTAGCACTTTTGTTTATTAACGAGTCTTTAAGTTAGACTCGTGTCTATTTTACGTCTTGTTGTCATCCTCTTTGTCATCCCTGAGGACTTCTTCTATTTCCTCCATTATTATTTTTCTAAACCTTGATCCATTTTTCCTTCCTAAGGATAAGGTTTCATTGTTCTCGTCACTAACACATATGAAGCTACATCCGTTGTCGAACCGATATTTTTTTATTTCAAATGTCTCTGTATGTACCTTTGGTGGATCGTAATCTTTATTACCTAATTCTGTTTTTTCTTCATCCTCGTACCAGTAATCATACCACCAACTTTTATTCTTACATCGAGCTCTTTTACATTTTTTCCATATCTCTTCAAGGACTTGCCCCTTCTCTCTAATTTTTATTTCGTGTTCATCGGCTCGTTGTTGTATTTTAGTATGGAATACCCATTTGTTTTCATCGAAACATCTTTCTAAGGGGTTTTTATCAGGATCTGATGCCTTAGTAAACCGATTAATCGCACATAATCTAAATAAATCTTTCCTAACTGATTTACTTATGTCTAGGTGTCCTTTCTTAAGCTTTACCCATTCTTTAAAAGTGTAATCTCTAGGTCTAAGTTTACCATGAGGATTTTCATTACACCATTCTGAATACTTTTTGCTCCAAACAGAATCCTCTACCTGAAAACCACCATATCTTATTATTAAAAAGTTTAGAAATGATACCCCACCTCCTTTCATTTCCTTCCTTTCATCATCATGAAGGAAAAACCAATATTTTGTTTTACCAAGCTCATCGATCCCATAAATTTCATGTCCCCTATCACACTTGTTCTTAAATGGGCTACAGAATGGCCAAGCTTTAAAGTCCTTATCACATTCTTGCATAATAGGTTTGCAAAAATATGTTGTAGGAGTGTTTTTACTTATCTTCAATCTTTAGTGATATGTTCATTCGTATTAATCGAGTTTAACATAAAGATTCCCTCCGTAGGGGCGAAGTTATGGTCATTCATATTCATGTTAAAAGTTACCATTTCGTCACCTATCCCTAATAATATCTCCTTTTTAAAAACACTTATCTGGGCGTGTATGGTGGCTAAAAAGGGCCTCACTAAGATGACAATCGAATTAGGGGTTAGATCAAGAATTACAAAATCAGAAGAAAACAAAAAAATTTCAATTTTTACGAGTGTGTTTCTAACTATTCCTAGTGGTGCTCTTTTTCTCATATCTGCCATTTTCACTAGCATCTCGGTTTTACTAAGGTTTGTCAATTCCAAATATTTAAAAATATTCCTAGGTAAAACATTTACACTAGCTCATAGATCGGCCATAGCATAAAAGTTAAGGTTACTGATGGTGCAAGGGAGTGTGAAATGTCCTGGATTAGATTCCTTCGGAGGTAATTGATCATTGGTACTTTCTTCCTGAGAGTTTGAATCAGAGAGGAAGGATATTTCAGGGAGATTCTTAAGTTTCTATTGAGAGCAGGGTCCCTCATGTTCAACCATTACTACCTTTGCTTGTTCAGATTTTGTACCCTTGGAGTGGCGTTCTTCGGTTAACTGCTTGATTTGGGTTTCTAAGTTTTTAAGTGAGGCGTTTTGGTTCCTAGTGTAATCTCAGCATTCTCTTGAAGTTTCTTAATCCACACATCCATTTTAGTACATCTTCATGCAGATTCTTCTTGATGCATATTCAATAGTTCTTCTAAGCTTGGTATCCTTTCACCATATGGTGGTCGGTTATCAGTCTTTGTGTAATAACCAGGGTGTTCCTACATGAAACTTTCCTCCATTACTTCCATTGAAAGGCGTTGTGCGTCCAACTTACCTGACCTCTTTAACTTGTTTTACTTCCTCGTTGAGGGGGCAATCTTTGTCGAGGTGGGGTCCTTTGCAAATTTAACATCTAACCTGGATTGCGTAAACACTTTCCTTAAGCTTATTCATGTCTCGTCCTAGGTTGTCCAACTTGTTTACTAGAGCAGCTAGTCCATCATTGCTATTGTTGCTTCCAATATTGCTACTTGTCGTTCTGTCGTGCCACTTTTGAGAATGGTCAGTCATGGTCTGAATTGCAGTGAGAGCTCAGGCCGGTGTCATCCCAAGAATCGATCCATGCGAATCAAGCAATTGACTGTTCATAATGTTCAAACCCTTATAGAAAATGTTTTGAGAACTATTGATGTCGTAGGTAGGGCACTTGTATTGTAGGTCATTATACAGCTCCCAGGATTGTAAACTACTATGAAAATGAGTCATGGTATGAGTGCTAAGGCCAAGGAACAAAAATAAGAAGAGATTGTTGTAGTTAGATACTTTCCCGAGGTATTTTTGGATGACCTATCAGGATTACCACCTATTCGAGAAATCGAGTTTCGAATTGAGTTAGTCCCTGGAGCAGTATCGGTTGCAAAATCTCCTTATCGATTGGCACCTTCTGAAATGGAGGAGTTATCGGGTCAACTCAAAGAACTCTAGGACAAGGGTTTCATTTGACTAAGCTCACCGCCTTGGGGAGCACCGGTGTTATTTGTTAAGAAGAAGGATGGATCCTTTAGAATGTGTATTGATTATAGAGAGTTGAACAAGTTGACCATTAAGAATCGCTATCCACTTCCTAGGATAGATGACCTATTTGATCAGTTGCAAGGATCACAGTACTTCTCTGTGGTAGATCTTGGGTCCAGATACCATCAGCTGAGAGTGCATGAGGATGACATTCCAAAGACTGCGTTAGAACTCGTTATGGACATTCCGAGTTCACAGTAATGCCCTTTGGTCTGACTAACGCACCAACGGTATTTATGGATCTGGTAAACCAAGTGTGTAGGTCGTATCTAGACAAGTTTATGATAGTGTTCATTGATGATATCTTGATTTACTCTAAGACCCGAGAAGAGCACAAAGTGAACTTAGGGTTAATCTTAGAATTGCTCAAGGAAGAGAATACGTATAGTTTTCCAAGTGTGAATTCTAGTTGCGAGAAGTACACTTTCTTGGACATGTGATTAATAGAGATATAATTCATGTAGACCCTACTAAAATTGAACCCGTTAGGAATTGGGAAGCCTCTAGAACTCCGTCTGAAGTTCGTTCATTCTTAGGATTGGCAGGGTATTATCGTAGATTCATTGAAAACTTTTCTAAGATAGCTAAGCCGCTTACTGTCTTGACTCAGAAAAGTAAGACCTACGATTGGGGTGAGAAGCAGGAGAATGCATTTCAAACTTTGAAGGATAAGTTGTGTAATGCACCTGTTCTAGCTCTTCCCGATGGTCTGAAAGATTTTGTGGTGTATTGTGATGCATCAGGCCTAGGATTAGGATGTGTATTGATGCAAAGAGGTAAGGTGATAGCGTATGCAGCTAGGCAATTGAAAATTCATGAGAAGAATTACACCACCCATGATCTAGAACTGGGTACGGTAGTATTTGCGCTTAAGATCTGGAGACATTATTTGTATGGGACAAAGACTGTCATATACACCGATCATAAGAGTCTCCAACATATCTTTAGTCAAAAGGAATTAAACATGCTTTAATATCTCTGGATAGAGTTGTTTAGTGACTATGACTGCGAAATTCGCTACCACCCTGGTAAGGCAAACGTAGTAGCTGATTCACTGAGTTGGAAAGAAAGAGTGAAACCTAAGAGAGTTCGAGCTATGAATATGACCATTTAGTCAAGTATCAAGGATAGGATACTAGCGGGCTCAGTCAAGTATCAGACATGTCGTTGCTACTTAACAATGATAAATCACATCTTTCAAGAAATATATACATTTTTCAATAAATCACATTTTTCAAAAATTTATTTGCAATAAAAATGCCTCACCAAGATATGAGAATTATATGTAACACCATGCCTAGCAACTATCTCATTCATATACAATCTAGCCAACCTATCTATCTTAAAGTCCTAACGCATAGGTAGAAAATGAGCACACTTGGTCAATCGGTCCACAATGACTCAGATTGTGTCATGCCCACTACTAGTCCTTGGTAACTTCGTAACAAAATCTATTGCTATCCCCTTCCATTTTCATTCGAGAATCTGAGGTTGCTATAGCAAGCTAGACGGCCTTTGATGCTCAGCTTTAACCTTTAAACAAGTCAAACATCTACTAACATAAACAACTATATCCTTCTTCCTTCCTGGCCACCAATACCTATCTCTAAGGTCATAATGCATCTAGACAAGATTCATTAACTGCAATCTTTAATGTTGACTTGTAAGAAGACTTTCGAAAGTCTTTTCACAAATATATCTACCTTATATATTTGTATAAGCAAATTACAAAGTCTTAAAGATGATTTACAATACTTAAATTTTGATTACATAGTTGTTTAAACAAAGTAGTAACATATGTTAGTGTTGTCCTAATATTCATATGTAGCAGTTTATAAAAAAGCATATATGTATATATTACATAACTATGTACTGTACGACACAACGTTCACAACACTACATATCGGTCGTCAAATTAGTTAATAATTTTTTTTTATCAAATTACCAATGGATAATAAGCATATTTATTGATCAAAACCATTAGTTTTGTATCAAATGTTTATTGATGATAAGGATTTTAAAGAAACAAATGAACATGTGCAATCCAATCCCCTATTGAATAAAAATACATAATAAATATTTTTTTTTTAACAAAATAAGGCATCTTTTCTCACCTGAAAATAGAAAAACGGAGAAGTCACTACGCTTAGCCACAAAAATAAAGATACACATAACAGATAAGTTGATGACCATATTAGGCTTAATCCTGAACGTGATTGTATACAACAAATGATTAATAAATTGTAGGGAAAAAAACTAAAATGCATGCATGGCAGCACATACCTCATTGTCCGTGGCGTCAATTACTCTAGCCCACGTTGAAGATATAGTTATAAGATTTAGCAGAGCAACCTATAAGAACATAAAAAGTTACTACTTTGCATTGATGAATTTATTGATAGTAGTCACATTTTGGACTAGGTAATTGGTAATACAAGTTAGGCGGAGCAAGTAAGCCCTTTTTGTAATTTTTTTCGTAGACTATTGGTGTGTTGATTATAATAACAAATACACTATCAAAACAATAGTAATCGAAATCTCTATATAAAATGTTTTAGGAGGTTGTTCACCTAACGTCAAGGAAACGGTATCCACCCTTGCGAAGAAAAAGGTTTGCTTTGTGAAATGTTAGGGTTTGTGGTGATGAAGAAGATGGTTTTGGGTATTAGGGTTTCTATGTAATAGTGTTTTTTTGATTAAAATGTCACGGATGAATATGTTGATATATATTCTTAACAGATTTGGATAAATATGCTAAAAAGTAAAGTATCTAATTTGGATTAATATGTTGATATATTTTTGTCAGGTTTGGATGAATATGCCATATAATTAGGGGGAAAAATAATCAACATTAATACTACTTATTATTATTGTTTTGGATAGTAGAACACAAATAGTGGTTTCGCTCGGTTGGTTAACCTTTTTGCATTTTAACCATAAGTCATAAGTTCGAACCTTGCTATGTATCAACATAAATTCAAAAATTATTTAATTTTATTGAATTGTGAGTGACTTGTCATCGTTGAGATGGTGTACAGTCACTAAATGATATTTATACACTCATTTGTATAAAGGTAATAATGATAATGATTAAATGAAGAAAAAAGAATTATTCGTACAAACGGATTGAAAGAAAATTGTTTGTACGAATGCCATATACTTAAGCCCACTCATTCATAATTTTTCATTTACAAGCAGAGGCGTCCCAATCCTTGTAACTGAGAATTTTAAATTTATAGTTCGGTGACTTGTAATTTCCTTATTCAAATAACGAAGCGTCCTAATTCATTTCAATAAGATGATTATAAATCATCCTACCTAAACATAAAACATGATATTAGAAGGGATATGTAGGAAGAATAATGAAACCTTAATTGGCAAGGATCTTTATTGTTGCCTTGCAATAAGTGTTTCAAAAGTATGAGGTGAATATTCAGAGTTGAATATAATAGAACTAATGAGATTGACAAACGATGTCGAGTTTTGATATCATCAAATAACATGGTGTAACGGAATCACCACTTTATTATTTCATGGATAACTTTACATATCTTACATCACCAAAAATTTAAGAGTGTTGACACTTATGCTACGTGTCGTGTGACATGATTCTAGATAAAAGCAACAAATGACAAGGATAGTAGCTTGGTGTTTGGGGTTTTCAAACTTATGAAGTGTGTTTCAGAAGAACCTTCATATATAACTGGTAGCGAATTTGAGTATCCTCGAGAGTTGTTTCTAGGGTAGAAATTCTAAAGCGAACAAAAGCTATCTTGTCTCTTATTAAGTATGCTCCCATGTGGCCCTGTTGTTTGCTTTTGAGCATTGATTTGCATAATGTCTTTTCTCTCCACAAGCATTACAAGTTACTGGTTGTAGGTGGTTTCCAGTGGCTGGTCTTTTATTTTTGCAGTTCCTGGTTAGACGACCTACCCTTTTGCAAGTTCGGCACTTGACAATGCAAGGTCCTATATAATGTAGGGTGCACCTTTCATACAAAGGACGATTTCCAGTATACCCATTGGTGGCAGCATAAGTCCTGAAGGTTTCTTGGTGGTAATCATTATTACAGTTCTTATTATTGTGGTTATCTTGGTAGTTATTGTTATTGCGATTGTTAGAGTGGTTATTGTTGTTGTGTTCATTAGGATAGTTGCTGTTGTTGGTGTTTCTTCTATCTTCAAACTTTCGTTTGTGATTATTAATGTCTTACGTAGAATTATGTTTTATTACCTGCTCCATCAACCTTTGAGTTATGGTAATGACTTCCTCCAGAGTCTGAGGTTTTAAAGCAGTAACATTTCCTTTAATGCTATGGGGTAGTCCCCCGATGAAAGCTTCCATAAGTTTCTAGGTGTTTGGTACCATGTTTGGGCATAAGACGGCTAATTCCAGGAATCTCCTAATGTAAGTCTTGAGATTATTTTCTTTTACAATCAGATCGTAAAATTCATTTCTATTTTCTTGATCTCAGTTCGGGGACAATACTTATTGGTTAAGATCCTTTTTAATTCAGTCCAGGTGATCTTGTTAGCTTGTTCCATTCCAATAGGTTGGGCATATGCATTCCACCAGGACAAGGCATCATCGGTGAAAGTACCAATAGCAAATGTTACTTTGTTATCCTCGGCACAGTTGCTACGAGAAAATACTGATTCGGTCCTTTCAAACCAGCGAATGAGTCCAACAGCTCCTTCCGTTCCATTGAAGTAGAAAGATTGACACCTTATGAACTCTTTGTAGTTTCCTCTTTTTGTTACAGGGGTTTCTCTTAGTCCAGTGTTCCTATTAGTATTGTCAGTATTTGCCATGTTAGCAACTTGTACTTCCAGAGCAGTGGCAATGCCATCAGCAATCAGTTGCTGGATGACAGCCAAAGTTATGGCTGGTGTTTTAGATGTTGATGTTCTCTTGGGAGGCATCTATATACAAGATGACATAGAATAAGAATCCATAAAACGATATAGTCATATCACAAGTTAAGGTATAAGAATTATAACACAAAGATTTATGATCATTCTTTGATACAACGGAAAATTTTGGAATTTAAGACTTCTAGAACTAGATACGGAGATAATGGAATGAGTGATCCAATAGGAGGCTTAGTGTTTAAATATTTGAGGAGAATTGGATGGTAAAAGAATCATAGTAATCTCGGATAAAGATATGAGTCATCCTATGACAGGATATAGGATAGACAATCTCAACATACACAATTGGTATTATGAAACAACGAGGTATAACGGAATTTGTATAAATAACTTGTCTATATATAACAAAATTTGAAAAGTGTCATTATTTATACCATACATCCAGAGGTTAGATTCTAGAAAGCTGAAAATGACACAGATCTAATCTGGTGGTTCTCCCTTGTTGTTTTTGAGTTCTTGGATTTTGTACAGAAGACCCTTGATGACAAACTTAGATATTCTCAATGATTATTTCCAAAGATGAATACTTTCACAAGCATCTGACTTATTAGGTTCCTCGAGGACTCGTTCACTTCCCAATGGTCGCGGTATGATCCATAATAAGTTATCTAACTCTGTGAAGATAGATTTATCAAAGGGATAGTCTGGTGGTGGTGTAGTTGACCCAACTAGTGATGAAGATCCTACTGATGAAGATAGAGATACTAGAAATGATGATTCAACAGGATTCTTAGTGTCTTTAGGTGATGAAATCTCCTTGGGAGGAAAGAAATCTTGGGAATCAAACATTAATGATAGTGATAATACTGGAGCTGGAGGTAAAACAACTGGTAGAGCAATAATAACTTGGGACGGTGAAATAGCATTATGTGCTTGCATGGCTTCCATATACGGATCATCATGTAAAGGTGAAAAGACTAGTGTCTAAAAGATACTTAGTTAAATCATCTGAAGTACTAGGAGAGATGTTTCTCGGTATGGCTGGGAAATAGTCTGGTGAAGCCGGAGTATAGTTAAGTGAGTTCGTAGAGGAAAAAGCATCCTCAATATTAGAAGTAGGATGGTTGGGAGAATACATCGTTCTGTTAACAACCCGTCGGTAAATAACATAAAGTATCTATATAGTTGTTTAATAGTTATGTATATTTACATATTATTCGGGAAATGTAGTGGCACGGAGGACTTTGATGGCTGGAAAAGAAAAGTAGTTATAGTTAAGGTTTTAACCTTGT
>BQNB010129256.1:0-12790 GCA_026074375.1 Tanacetum coccineum
TGAAGAGGAAGTCTATGTTTTCAACCACCAGGATTTGAAGATCCAGACTTCCCTGATAGAGTATACAAAATAGAAAAGGCACTTTATGGACTGCATCAAGCTCCCAGAGCTTGGTATGAAACCTTGTCAACTTATTTATTGGACAATGGGTTTCAAAGAGGAATGATAGACAAGAGTTTGTTTATCAGAAGGGACAAAGGTGATATTCTGTTAGTTCAAGTGTATGTAGATGATATCATTTTTGGCTCTACAAAGAAGTTATTATGCACTGAGTTTGAAAAGATGATGCATAAGAAGTTTCAGATGAGTTCTATAGGATAACTCACATTCTTCTTAAGACTGCAAGTAAAGGAGAAAAATGATGGGATTTTTATCAATCAAGACAAGTATGTAAGTTACATTTTGAAGAAACTTAGTTTTTCTAATGTCAAGACTGCAAGCACACCAATGAAAACTCAAAAGCCTTTGCTCAAGGATAAAGATGGTGAAGAAGTGGATGTTCATATGTATATGTCAATGATTGGTTCATTAATGTATCTTACAACTTCAAGACCTGACATCATGTTTGCAGTGTGTGCATATGCTAGATTAAGTCAATCCAAAAGTTTCACATCTTCATGCTGTGAAAAGAATTTTTAAGTACTTAAAAGATCAACCAAATTTTGGCCTTTGGTATCCAAAAGATTCTCCTTTTGATTTGGTAGCATACACTGATAGTGATTATGCTAGAGCAAGCTTGGATAGGAAGTCTACAACAGGAAGTTGTCAATTCCTTAGAAGTTGATTGATCTTATGGTAGTGCAAGAAACAAACAGTGGTTGCAAATTCCACAACAGAAGTTGAATATGTGGCTGCTTCAAGCTGTTGTGGACAAGTACTTTGGATTCAGAATCAACTACTTGATTATGGGTACAATTTTATGCATATCAAAATCTTTATTGACAATAACAGTACTATTTTCATAATTAAAAATCCTGTTTTTTATTCAAAAACAAAGCATATAGAGATTAGACATCATTTTATTAGGGATAGCTATGACAAGAAATTGATTCAAATGGTCAAAATCCATATTGACAAGAATGTTGCAAATTTGCTTACAAAAGATTTTGATGTAAGTAGATTTCAATATTTAATTGCTAGTATTGGAATGCTAAATCTTTAAATTCCTTTATCTCTTTATGTTTTTGTAAAGTTTTGTAAGAATTAGTATTGTTATTCATGTCATTAAAAGTTTCTGATGTTAAGTATAATTAGTGTTGCTGAGTTAATACTGCTAGTTATACTTAATACTGTTAGGTATAATTAATACTGTGCTTATTAATAAAATGAACAAGGTGTTTATTAGAAAAATAGACAGAGGGAATTGGTGAGTAAAAGAAATGAGAGAAATGGTGAGCTAAAAACAGAAAGAGAGCTGTGTAAAGTAAAAACAGACAGAGTGAATTGGTGAGTAAAAGAATTGAGAGAATTGGTGAGAATAAAAACAAAAAGAGAGTTGTGTAAGGTAAAAATAGATA
Source organism: Tanacetum coccineum (assembly GCA_026074375.1). Lineage (NCBI taxonomy): Eukaryota > Viridiplantae > Streptophyta > Magnoliopsida > Asterales > Asteraceae > Tanacetum > Tanacetum coccineum. Next base: position 1,518 of record BQNB010129256.1, read on the forward strand.
GAGTGAATTGGTGAGTAAAAGAATTGAGAGAATTAGTGAGAATAAAAACAGAAAGAGAGCTGTGTAAAGTAAAAACATACAGAGTGAATTGGTGAGTAAAAGAATTGAGAGAATTCATGAGAATAAAAACAAAAAGATAGCTGTCTAAAGCAAAAACAGACAGAGTGAATAGTGAGTACAAGAATTGAGAGAAATCAAAAACAGACAGATAGTTTTTGTGAGTCACAATGTTAATTTGATGATGGAAAAGCTATTTAGAATGAGATTGGAGTTAATGCTGGTAATTCAAAGTTAATGTTGCTAGGCATAACTTACTACTGCTGGTTGTAAGTTAATGTTGCCAGGCATAACATACTGTTGAGTTACTACTGCTGGGTTACTTACTACTGCTAGTTGAAAGTTAATGCTGCGAGGCATAAACTTACTACTACTATTGAAAGTTAATGTTGCCAGGCATAAACTTACAACTGCTGGTGAAAGTTAATGTTGTTAGGTATAAACTTACAACTGCTAGTGAACGTTAATGTTGTTATGGGTATTTTCATAAATACTTCGATTAAGGGTTTCAATCACTCATTTAATCAATTTTGTTCAATCATATACTCTCTAATCACAAACCCTAACTCAATTTCATCGTTTATCATCAAAACCCACCATAATGTCGACCCTAAACTTCGCTGACACTCACAATTTAGTCGTGTTCTTGTCCAAACCTGCAGAATGTGAAGGGTTTAAACAAATTATTGATTTTCTGAACGCAAATCCTATCAAATATGCATTAACAATCAATCCCACCATCTACGTATGATGTATTGAACAATTTTGGTCTACCGTTAAAGCCAAAACGGTAAATAAGGAAGTATAAATTCATGCTTTGGTGGATGGGAATAAGGTGCTTGTTACTGAGTCAAGTGTTAGAAGAGATCTTCAATTTTTGAAGATTGCTGAAGATTAAGCTATGATGGATCATCTTGGAATCAGTTTACAGTTTGTTTTGTCATCATCAAATAGAGGAAGATTGTTGGGAATTATTGATTTGATAATACAAAAGAACTTGCTCAAAAGATTAAAGAATGAAACAAAAGGATCAAAATCGACAATATGGAATTCTACAAAAGATGGAGGATTCTAAAAGATTTGCTTACAAGATAAATGTTGGAAACAAGAAAAGTATCGGTCACTTCCAAGTTGTAATAGTCTTAGCCCGTAGTTTGTTATATGATTAGTCTAGTAAGCTAGTCTGGCCCAAGGCCCATGGAAAGCCCGTTAAGGCCCATGGCTGGCCATCATAGGACTATATATACACCTCTCCATGCCTTGGAGAGGTGGTTGGTTGGTTGGTTTTTGTATTTCACTTTTCATATATGCATTTCATGTTTTCTTACTTTCTCTCTCTAGAAACAAAACCTTCCTTCCACCCACTTATCTCTCTAGTTCTTGCATAATATTAAAGATTACTAGTATTCTTCAATTGGTATCAGAGTCATGGAGTGGTGTGTTTAGTTTTTGTGTTTGTCTTTTGATTTGTGTTCAAAACCTCTACAAAGAGCAAAATCTTGATTTAAAATTTTTTGGCTTAAAAACCTTAAAGTTGTCATTTTTCTTGTTTCTATAGGGTTAGTAACACTAGTTGTACAAGATATTTTGCGAAAAATAAATCATAAATGTGTATTTTTGAGTTTTGAAAAATTTGGTTTCGTCTTAGTTATAACCAAACTAGTCATCGTAGTTGTAACCGAACGAGTTGTTTTTGTTGGAACCGAACTAGTTTGTTTGTGTTGAAACCGAACTAGTTGATTTGTGTTGAAACCGAACGAGTTGATTTTAGTTGGAACCGAACGAGTTGTTATTAGTTGGAACCGAACAAGTTGATTTTAGTTGGAACCACCGATCTAGTCAGTTTGCCTGAGAACCGAACTAATCAATTCACTTGAGAACCGAACTAGTCAGTCTGTCTAGGAGAACCGAACCATTCTACACCACACCCCCCCACACCCCCCTCCCGATTTGATTGAGATCCGAACTAGTCATTTCTAATTGAAACCTATCACCTCATTTCTATATTATACGGTTATTTCTTTGACTTGTAAAATCCCGTGAAACATCAACTTGTTTTCCCGGTTTTGTTGAGAATTGTAAAATCCCGTGTAGTTTCAAGAACTACTTCAAGACTTGACAACCACATAATCAAACACAATTTCTTTCTACCACCGATCGATCAATTAGTAATCTTTTTGATACCACGTTATCAATGACGACTCTTGCTGATAAATCACTTCTCTCGGGTGGTGACAATAAACCACCGATGCTTGAAAAACATTTGTATGATTCATGGAAAAGCAGAATGGAACTTTATATGATGAATAGACCACATGGTAGAATGATCATTGCTTTCACTCGTCTGGCCATCAATCACAGTGGATGGTGTAACAAGACTTAAGGAATATAATGAGCTTACCCCTGCAGAAGCCATTCAAGCTGATTGTGACATCAAAGCAATTAATATCATTCTCTAAGGCCTTCCAATAGAAATTTATGCTCTTGTGAGTCAACATCGTGTAGCCAAGGATCTTTGGGAGAAGATTAAACTGCTCATGCAAGGAACGTCGTTAACAAAGCAAGAACAAGAGTGTAAGTTGTACGATGAATTTGATAAGTTTACTTACAAGAAGAGGTCGTTACACGAGTACTATGAGATTCACACTGTACTCAATGATATGAACATCTTACAAGATGCCCTAGAGCAATTCAAGTTATTACCAGTTTCTGAACACACTCCTGATTGAATGGAGCCAAAATTCGTTAATGAGGTTAAGTTGGTCAAAGGACATGTATACATTCCATGTTGATCAGCTTCATGCTTACTTGGAACAACATGAATGACATGCAATTGAAGTTTCGTTTGATGTTGAACGTATACTCGATCCTCTTCCTTAGATTGGCATCTCACAATAACACAGTCACCTTATCAAACTCATTCAACCACACTACCAAACACTCAAAACTTCAACACAGCTTCAACATTCCATCTCATAGTATGGTCACCTTATCAGTCTTACAATACTTTAACTCATCTTCATCTAAACACCTTTTTAGTATCCTATATACCAATGATTTTTAATCATCAATTCACCACAATATTTATTCTCTATCATCATCCATCCCTCAATTAGAATATCCTCCCCAAATTAACCAACAATCTAAATTTTCCTAACAAGACTCCAGTCCAATTGTTTCAGTGTTCCAGAAAGGTGATGATCCCATTGATGCCATCAATCACATGATGTCGTTTTTGACTGCCATTGCCACCTCCCGTTATCCCACTACCAATAATCAGCTGAGAAAAAACTGGTCTAACCCTAGGCAACAAGCTAACCATCAATAATGGAAGGAGTGACTTCAACTAATTCAGGGGAGACAAACATTCTTTTTGCTGTGGGTACCTCAAGTACCTTTCAATCCATGAGCAAGTGGAAGCAATTCTGGAATAACAGAGGACGGTTATGGCTACAACTGCAAAGGGGAAGGCCATGTCCGACAATGTTACCAACCAAAGAGAAAAGGGATGATACGTGGTTTAAGGAGAAAGTGTTGTTGGTTCAAGCTCAAGCACATGGACAAATTTTAAATGAGGAGGAACTAGCTTTTTTAGGCAGATACAGATATTCCTGAAGTTCAAGTCAACTGATGTCATTATTCATAATGTGCTTATCAAGCTGATGATTTGGTTGCATTATGGAACTCTGATTGTGACGAACTCAACTCTGCCAAAGTTGCTCTCATGGCGAATTTATCTCATTATGGTTCAGATGCTCTTGCTGAGGTACACAATCATGATAATATGAATAATAATGTGGTAAATCAAGCTGTTAAGGTGATGCTGTCTTCTCAACAGTCGAATGTTATGAATCATTCAGAGACTGAAATAACCAGTGATAGCAATATCATTCCTTATTCTCAGTATGTGATTGAATCACAAACAACTGTTTAGAATTCTAACTACTCTGCACAACAAGATGATTTAATATTATCTGTGATTGAACAACTTAAAACCCAAGTTGCTAATTGTACCAAAACTAATCTAGAAAATAAGAGCGTCAATGATACCTTAACTGCTGAGCTTGAAAGATGTAAGGAACAAGTTAAAGTTTTGAAAGAAGGACAAAATGTTGACTTAATGAGTAAGGATAACATTTCAGACACATGTGCATAGTCTGTAAAGATTGATCTTCTTAAACAAACTCTTTCAGAACATTTAAAAGAAAAGGAATATTTATTACAAACGGTTACTCTTCTAAAAAATAATTTTAAGAAAGAAGAATCTAGGAACATTAATAGAGAAATAACTCTAGAAAAGCAGATCAAACATCTAGATAATATTGTTTTTAAAAGAGTTCAATCTGCACAAACTGTTTACATGTTGACGAAACCTCAATTTTTCTATGATAATACCACTAAACAAGCTCTAGGTTTTCAAAATCCCTTTTATCTGCAGAAAGCTCAGCAGTCAAAACCAAAGCTATATGTTGGTGATATTATTGTTCAAACTAATCCTATTGTGATTCCTGACTCAGAAGAGACCTTAACACTTGCTGAAGAGAGTCATTCCAAAATGCTTTTAAAACATAAGGATAATATGATGTTAGAAAAGGAAAAGCAAGTTGATACCACACCGATAGATTATGCTGCTCTTAACTAACTTTATAAAGATTTTTCAACACAATTTGTTCCACAAACTGAATTATCTGCTGAACAAGCCTTTTGGTCTCAGAATTCTGTGAATTCTTCAGAACCCACACTTTCTATTAGACCCACCAATGTTGAGGTTCCAAAAGAACTTCCTAAAGTCAGCATGGTTAACACGAGTTTGAAGAAACTTAAACACCATCTTGCTAACTTTGATGTGGTAGTCAAAGAAAGGACCACACCCACAGCTATCACTGAGGGTTCGTGGGGTTTCGAACATACAAAAGCTTGTTTTAGGGATGAAATAATTCTATTTGTAAAAGCTCTGAAGGACTTATTTAGCACATTCAACCAACATTTGGTTGATGAACTTTTTGAAGTCCAAAATGTCTTCTATCAAATGGAACAGGCTGTGGAACAACATCGTATTAAGTCAAAAACATTTGAAGTTAAGATGAATCAAGTTTTGAACGAAAATGAACGACTCTTGGAACAAGTGATGAGCAAAGATATTGTGAACTTACTTGTTAATCCTTCCATGGAGAATGATTCTGTGAATGTGCATGAATGTCAAAAGTGTCTTAAACTTGAGACTGAGCTTCAAACGGATTTTGTTAAAAGGGAAACTTACGATAAACTGTTCAAAAGTTTTACCATTCTTGAAAAACATTGCATCTCTTTAGAAGTTGACACTCAACTTAAACAGGAAATTTTTCAAAGGGAAAATTCTGTTTCAAATCAAAGTGTTCCAAGTTTTGATCAATTGTTTGAATTAAATGAATTGAAAGCTCAGTCCCAAGAGAAAGACATGGCCATAAAGAAGTTGAAAGAGAGAATTAAATCTCTAAGTGGAAAAATATTGTGATGATAAGTTTAAAAAGGACTTAAAGGAGATGAAACAATAAATATTGAATGGATCATATGTGTCAAAGCGTATTGCTGAAATGAACATTTGAAACAGACCTATAAACAACTTTATGACTCGATTAAACCAGCACTTATTCGATCAAAAGAACAATGTGATGATTTAATTAATCAAGTCAATCTAAAGTTTGTGGAAATCTCTTATTTAAATGCTAGTCTTCAAGAAAAAGTTTTGGAAATTACAGCTCTCAAGGATGATTTAAGGAAACTTAAAGGAAAAGCTCTAGTTGATAATGCTGTTACGAAACACACTATTGATCCAGAGATGCTTAAGATTGATGTGGAACCAATAACCCCTAAATTGTTGAATAAAAAGACAGCTCACTCTGCCTATATTAAGCACACTCAGGAAGAAGCTACCGTTCTTAGGGATCTAGTTGAACAGGTTAAATCAAAATATCCACTAGATCATTCCTTAGAATCTGCCTGTAGGTATACTAAACTAATTCAGGAGTTGCTTACAAACATCAGTAAAACCTGCCCTAGTATCAACAATTCTGGTGAAAAATTAGTGGTTGTGACCCCAAAGAACAAGGACAAAAGAGTTAGATTCACTGAGCCCGTCACATCCTCAGGAAACACAATCACAAAAACAGCCTCTACATCAAACCTAGTTTCTAACAAACCTATGTTGTCTTCTACAGGAGTAAAACTGTCTACTAGTGCTAGCGGATCACAGCCTTCAGGCAATACAAAGAAAGATAAGATTCAGCAAACACCAAGTAGTACTCAGAAGAATAAAGTAGAAGCCCACCCTAGGAAAGTTAAATCTAGTTTGAAAAATAAAGACTGTGTTGTTGCACCTAAAGGAACTGCTAATGTGCAGCATTCCAAGCTTAATGCGAATTCTAAACTTAAATGTGTTAAGTGTAATGGTTGCATGCTTTCTGATAATCATGATTTGTGTGTTCTTGATTTTATCAATAATGTGAATGCTCGTACTAAATCTAAATCTGTTAAGAAAAATTCAAAGAGAAAAGTTTGGAAACCAACAGGAAAAGTGTTCACAAATATAGGATACACTTGGAGACCTACTGGTCGGACCTTCACTATAGTAGGAAATGCGTGCCCTTTAACTAGGATTACCACAACTACTGAAGTGCCCCTTAGGAAACCAACTGCTCTAGAAAATGAAACACCTAAGCCTGTCGTAACATTGGTTTACTCAAGGAAACCTAGGAAATCTAAAACTAATGTTCCTGTTAGCAAATCTAAGGTTCTTAAATCTGTATCTGCTAACAAAAAGGAACCCAGTCAATCTTGGGGATCCATAGTTTCTGATGTTCCATCTTCCTCTCTTGATGAATGCAGGTCGTCCAAATTGTTCTCTGGTATTTGGACTCCGGCTGCTCCAAGCATATGACCGGAGATCGCTCTCAGCTCACCAATTTCGTCAATAAATTTTTGGGTACAGTCAAATTCGGAAATGATCACGTGGCAAAGATATTAGGATATGGTGATTATCAGATTGGGAATGTTACGATATCAAGGGTTTACTACGTAGAAGGACTTGGACACAACTTATTCTCCGTTGGGCAATTCTGTGATTCGAACCTTGAAGTTGCTTTTCGTCAACACACCTGCTTCATTCGTAATCTAGAAGGTGTTGATCTATTGACTGGATCTCGAGGAAACAATCTGTATACTCTGTCTCTTGGAGATATGATGGCGTCCTCTCCTATATGTCTCTTGTCAAAGGCCTCAAAGACTAAGTCCTGGCTATGGCACCGACGTCTGTCTCATCTGAACTTTGGTGCAATCAACCATTTAGCTAGACACGGTCTTGTTCGAGGTCTCCCTAAGCTAAAGTTTGAAAAGGACCATCTGTGTTCTGCATGTGCAATGGGCAAAAGCAAGAAGAAACCCCACAAACCTAAATCTGAAGACACCAACCAAGAAAAACTCTATCTTTTGCACATGGATCTTTATGGACCAATGCGTGTCACAAGTGTTAATGGAAAGAAGTACATCCTCGTCATTGTCGATGATTACTCTCGATTTACATGGGTTAAGTGCTTAAGGTCAAAAGATGAAGCTCCAGATTTCATAATCAAGTTTCTCAAGATGATCCAAGTGCGGCTTAAAGTGCCTGTCTAAAGAATCAAAACAGATAATGGAACTGAATTTGTTAATCAAACTTTACGTGAATATTATGAGAAGGTTGGCATCTCTCATGAAACATCTGTTGCTCGCTCTCCACAGCAAAATGGTGTCGTTGAAAGACGTAATCGTACGCTAATTGAAGTTGCCCGCACAATGTTGATTTATGCAAAAGCTCCGTTATTCTTATGGGCAGAGCTAGTTGCTACTGTACGTATACCCAAAATCGTTCAGTTGGTGTTTCTTTTTTCATACCTGTCTTCCGCACGGCAAACACTATAATGGGCCTTTTGCCTGACAACTTCCTACTTATCATTCTTCATGTAAAAAAAAAAAAAAAAAATTTGGTGCACTTTGTTATCCGACAAACGATAGCGAGAACTTGGGCAAGTTACAACCAAAAGCTGATATTGGTATTTTCATTGGCTATGCACCCACAAAGAAAAGATTTCGAATTTACAACCGACGTACCAGACGAATCATTGAGACAATTCATTGTAGATATGATGAGGCTGACTGGATGGCTCTGAACACAGTAGTTCAGGACATGCACTTTCATAGAAATTACTCCTGAACAATCAGTTCAGGACTCACGTGCAAACCCTCCTCCTTCAACACCGTTTGTACCACCTTCAAGAACTGATTGGGATTTTTTGTATTCAAACCATTGTTTTTTTGGGAATGAATTACTCACTCCTCCACCTAGTGTTGATCACCCAGCCCCTGAAGTCATTGCTCCAATTGCTGAAGTAGTTGCTCCAGAACCAGCTGCATCAACCGGTTCACCTTCCTCAACTACAGTTGATCAAGATGCACCATGTAACACCCCCAAAAATATGACAACGCAGCGGAATACCACATGGGGTGCTACTTCATAATACACAGCGCTAGATACAAGAGAACGACCTCTAAATGTGTCGTTTGTAAAACAATCTCGTTGATTTTCTGAAATCAAAATAATAGTTGTCCCATAATTGCATCACCATGAAAAACTTGAATGTAAAGACTCCAATGCACATCAAATAATCCAAGCATCTAATTCACCTGAGAAAAACATGCTTAAAAGTGTCAACATTAAAGTTGGTGAGTTCATAGATTAGTTTAAATATGAATGTAAGTTTCAAATGAATGTATTTGTCCACTGTATCATCACAGTACCATGTAAAAATCCCAAAGATTTATAAAGAATGCACGACACATTTTATGTCACCAAAAGTACCAATCTTATCCCAAAGATTTATAAAGAATGCATGACCAATTTAATGTCACCAAAATGTTTCAAGTATGTATTGCCACTTTATTTAAGGCAACGTAAACATTTATGTGTGTAGAAAACCATGATTACAATTACTCTAAGTTCATGAAACTGCGACGTAGACTTGTATGTATGCACTTTATTAAAGGCACAGTGATTGTATTTCCACCTTATTCAAGGTACCATAATTGCTTTCCACCTTATTCAAGGCACCCTATGGTTTTCCACCTTATTCAAGGCACCATAATTGCTTTCCACCTTATTCAAGGCACCCTATGGCTTTCCACCTTATTCAAGGCACCATAATTGTATTTCCACCTTAAATCCGACATGCTATAACGTTCGTTTGCCGAGTGATAGCTAGTCACCCGAACGGGGATTGTCAATCCCGAATAGATCTATTTTATAACATTCGCGCACACCCTCCAAGTGATTTACAGTTCATGCAACCTAAGCTAATCCGTAATCATTCAAATGAAAGTCAAGTATGTGTTTATGTCCAAAAGTAAACCAAGTATTGTATAAATCAATTTGTAATCAATCAAGTAAATGTATTTGCAAACAAGCATGTTCTCACCCCAAATATATGTAAAACGAGTAAAACAGGGGAGCTATAAACTCACCTTAATCAAAGACCACGATCAAATAATCCAAATAATTCACAACCGAATCTGCAACGATCTCGGGTCACGACCCATAATGTTATGTCCGCTTTATAATACACGTATTAAATACGATCAACGATGCGTACATCGTAACGACGAAATCATACATATTTTAATATGTATACATACATATATACATGTGATGAGAAATCCACTTGCGCGTCTTTAAACCTTAACCCTTAGTATATTATATGAATATATACTATTTTCCGTCCAATCATAGCTTATGTCGAATATTTACCGAAAGTTACTATTTTTAGACTCTTCGTTTTTAGGACCGAACAATGTTCTTAAAATAATTAATTGAAATAATAGATCAACCGACCTTTAGTTTTGACCCGCTATGTCTTAATTTTTAAAACAGACAATCCTCGCGGCAAAGTAAAACGTCATTACGAACAACTTTCGTGTTTCGCCGGAAGGCTGAAACGGACTCGAAAGTGCTCAAATCGTTTAATTAATAGATCTGTCAGATTTAATATATTAAAAATAACTTATTTTCTATTAAAGTGTATATTCCGATTTCACTCCAGTTTCTTCGTTATTGGGAGTTACAAGTCCCGTTTTATGTCTAAACGTCCGTCAAAATATAATTTGTTATATTTTGTAAACCAAAGTCTGACTTTTCAAAGTCTCGAATCCCGAATCCCATGTTCCGTTTTCTGCTCTTAATTATTCGTTACAAAACGCGCCAAAGTCCGTTTTTAGTTCAAATCTCGTCTAAACTATATCTAGTATCGCTTATACATTAATATTAATCCCGTTTTAAATATTAATATCATATTTTACTTAGACGTCGCAAGTTTCATTAGATTTTCATCACATATAACCAATTGATAATATATGAAACAATTAATATATTTATGGTGCAAAATAAAACGCACCCTTTTGTGTCTGATTATCAAACCAAACAAACCCCCGGCTGTCCCGGCTGTTTCGCAGCCAAACACACGCACCCGACCCGGCTGATGGACAGCCAAACGCACCCTTGTGCGTGGCTGTTAAGCCAAACGCACCCTTGGGCTGTTTTTCTGATAATCCCAAACACACCCCTATGGCTGTTTTATAATAAAACCAACGCACCCTTGTGTGGTCACAACCCAACCCGAACGCAGCCCCTCCCTTGGCTGCTGTTTCTGTCAACGAACAAACAAGCACCACCTAGCTGCTGTCACTGCCAAACGCACCCTCGTGGGTGGTTGACAGCCGAAACCAACACACCCTATGGTGGTGGTGACTGCCAAATGCACCTTCGTGGTGGTGGCAGTCAACCGAACGCACCCCTTGGTGTTTTTATTACAACCAAATGCACCCTAGTGATATTAACAACCCGAAACAACCCTTCCCTCGGCTATACCCGGCTGTCCCACAACCAACCCGATGACCCAACCTGGCTCGCTGTTTTGACAGCCAAACCCGACTCCCCTTCCCGGCTATACCCGGCTGTCCACAGCCAACTCGACACCCTCCCCGGCTGTTTCGACAGCCAAACACGCCCCTTGGTTGTTAACAAACCACTCGCACCATCGTTTCTATAAACAAAACCAAACGCGCCCTATACTTTTTTTATAAACCCCAAACGCACCCAAATCTGTGACATAACAAACCAAACGCATCCTTTTCTTGGTTTTACTAAACTAAAC